>PVIR01001058.1:0-138207 GCA_004026965.1 Petromus typicus | reverse complement strand
TTGAACTCTCCAATTAAAAAACGGATGTTAAATTTTAAAACCTGAGAGATATTATAATTCCTGTCTTTCCTTTGGAGAGAAAATTGAATTATGAATAAATGAGCCCTCTATTTCCCAACACTTCCTACCTGGACACACTTTCCTTTACCTTTGACACCTACCCCTATAGAAATTTAAGGTCTTACCCAATACAAAGCCATGCCTATAATGTTTTATTACATTCTGTAAAAGGAAAGCAGTATTCCACTGTTACATGATCTGTGATATTTTTTGCAAGTTCTAGTTGCATGGAAATAGAAATTAGCTAAATCAGACTTTAGATTTCTGTATCAAAGAATGAGGGTCAAGACTGTAGTTATTCAAGATGTCATCAAAATGCCTAAGCTTATGCTGAATGCTTAGCACCCAGGAGAAAGATCAAAATTCAGGTTTCATAACTGAAAAAGCAGAATAATTTAAACAAGTGAATATTTAAACGTCCCTCAACATAAAGATGGAGACACATTGCCCCTGAGCAAGTGCTGCCTAACTCTCTACTAGGCTAAATTTCCAGAAGCTTTCTTTTGCATGTTAAATGCAGGTTGCTTTAAATTATAAAAAAGGAAGAAAAGAAAGAGAGAAACAAACAAACAAAAAAAACACTACCAAATGTTTTCTATGTCAGAGATTGATAAGAAGTACAACATATTTGGAGGAGTGAGAAGCCAGTGTATAAAATGGACAGCAGCCAGACAGTGAAGTCACGATGAGGGTCCCCAGAGCAGTGACTATTCCTCAGTTCCAGTGGGGTTGTGACTGGGCCTTGCACTTATAGACAGTTGAAGTTAGGAGCGGTCCACTCAACACTGTCTTAACATACCCTGTAATGTGCAAAGCAAAGTTTCTCTGCTTTACTCCATGTCCTACCACAGTCAAACTGCAGACCTGGGGAGCAGAAGACTGATGGGAGTTGCTGCTGCGAACTGCTGACACTCTGGATCTCCTCCACGAAGTCCAGTGTTCAGTCATAAAGCAGACCACTCACTGAGGGTACCAGGGACAATGAAAACTCTCCTGGGCTGATTGGCCGCACTCTGGGCACTTCTCCATCAGGCAGGGGCACCTGGGCAGGTGTGACAAGACCATGAGCAAGGCTGGGAGCTCTGACCTGCACTGCTATCCAGGCGCCTCTGGCATCCTTGCCAACATCAACTGAAATGCCCCAATTAGACACTAACAAGAAGCAAGCTGAGCAAATCCATCAGTTAGAGGCTCCCCAGGGAAAGAAGAAAATCCAAATCCAGGCAAGGCCTGGAGCTGCCCACGTCGAGCACTCAAGTTTGCTCATAGCAAAGACCGGGAGGACGTGAGATCCTGGCACAGTTATCAGGGCCTGGCACTCATCCCCTCGGGTCCCAGGTGCCAGTGGGCATCGAGCCACTGAGTTTCAATGAAAAGAGAAGGCAGCGAAGCTGAGGTAATTAGGATGAGCTATAAATCTCTTTGTAATTCTACCCATTCAGAAGAAAATATAAAACAAAATCATTGGGAAAGTAACACTATCACGTTCGCTAACACAACTTGGTGTATTTGTTCTATCATCATTTTTGTCGAAATGTGATTATATTACTTCATGTTAATTTTATTGGCATAGTTTTGCTTCATATCCTGAGGCAAATGTGTTATGTATTCACAAGGAGAAATATTTTAATATATTATAAACCTTAACAGTAAGACAAGGTACTCACGCTTTCCCTTGTCCAGAGATTTTTTTCAGAAATTTTGCAGTTACCTCATGATGATTGGAAAAATTATGGAACATGCTAAACACAAAAATGACAGAGAAAAGAAAATAGTAAAAAAAAAAAAAAAGAGGTATTTTGTTTTGCTTTTTATTTCAGAAAAACAGCTTTAGTCAAATTTTCCTAGAAGTACTAAATTGTTTGAGTAGTTTTCTCATTTGGAATTTCTATAGTTAAGCTATTTTATATGTTTAGAGTGCTTTAAAATTTTCTAGAATTTTATGGTCACAGCTTAACTTTTCTTTACAGCATTCCTAAACTGAATAAGCAATAAATACCAAAAAGTATAAGCAATAAAACTTCTCACCAGGAACCGAACAGGAAGTTCTGAACTGCCAAAAGAAAGAGTGGTTTTAAAGCATTCAAGGTGGTGAACGGAATAAAGAAGTCCTCTGCTTATCCAGTTTACTGACTTAATTTTGAGAAAGTTCTGCAAACATGTTTTTGAACTCAGCTGTGAAAATAATTTTCCATGATTTCATTATGGTTAATTATAATATATTGGTTTTTTTTAAAAAAAGTGCCCTAGAATAGTAGGGGTCTCGAGGTCCACGATCTGGAGAAATGAGCAGTTCCGCGGCCTTGAAAGGCGGGCCGCCTCTGACGCGCAGAGAAGGCACGCGTGCTCTCCTGCCGCTCCGTTTCTGCATTCCTCCGGGCTCCAGGGCTCCTTGAAAAAAAAAATAGTCTGTGTTCAAAATCCTCAAGGCTTCAGGGAAAGCTCATTTCTGCTGGTTCAGCCCTCGCTAAAAATGGAGAACTATGGTTAAAAACTATTTAGAAATTTAAAAAGCAGCACGCTCTTTGTATTTTTAGTTTCTCATATAAGAGAAATCATATGATATTTAAACTCATGTGTGTGATTTCACTTAATATTATCCCTTAAGAGAAAATGAAAATGATAGCAGCCAATATTGAACTCCAAAATGTCACAATGGCTTTGAGTCGGACAAAGATGTAGCGAATGCCCATTATGTTCTTCGCATTGTTCGAGAGCAAATCACCTTCAGTCTGCAGAAAGACTGAAGTGTATGATGGAGTTGAAAGTATATTACAAGTGTTCAGCCAACCGACCAGTTCGTATAAGGTAAAAGTAAACTATGTTGTTTAGACAAAGTTAAGGACAGAGTTCATACATTTAAAAATATTCTAATGGAAGTGATATGATTTTGACTGGAAATGGAAGTATTCTATCCACAAAGAGAAGGCAAAGATAGTTTACCTTCCAAAGCAAGGATTAAAACATTGAGTAAGATAGGCTTATGTAGTAATGGAAAATACTGCAAGAAACAGAGGAACAAAGCCAATTAGAACAATTAAGCTAGAAAGCATTTTCTTTCAATATTGCATAAAACAATGGTGAATCCCATAATGGCTGTTAAACAAAATAAGAAAAGAATAATAGAAGATTTTGGTCTTGCTTTGTAGTTCAGGCTGGTCCTGAACTCAATCTCAAACTCACAGCAACCCCCCTGCCTCCAGCTCCTGAGGGCTGGGATTACAGGTGTGAGCCACCATGTCTGACACTGTGGTATATGGTACTGATTGCTGGTGGACTTGAGTCTCCACACCTGACATTGTTGTACGTGATAAATGAGGACCAAATCCAGGCCCTTGCACTTGCAAGGCAGGAGCTGGAACCACTGAGCTAAATCCTCAGCCCCTGAAGATGTTCTAATGGAAGAATATTTTGAGACATGGGAGAGAGAAATCAAATTATAAAGTATGTTAAAAGTAAATCTCCTAATTAATAAAAAGAAATAAAGTCCAAGACATGATAATTAAGGAACTCTGATTATGGAACAACCACTGCACACTTTTCTGTCCTTGGATTTCTGGGAGTCGAAATCTATGTCGCGCAGATTGTTGTTGACTCTCCTTAAGATCAGAGAATCGTACAATTGCTCCAAACACAGACACCCAGCAGCCAGCTCTTGCTCCCCTTGCAGGAGCCCTTACACCACTGAGGGCTTCATTTTCTCCCCCACTTTTGTCACAGAAATTCTTAATCTCTTGGTGTTTAATTTTCTCTCTTTATGCTTAACACTGATATTTAATAAAGTTGCTCCACTGTGACAAAAATATCACATTTTAGCTTTAAAATGTAGCCCAAATTTCTCAACACAATATTTAAAATCTCATTCTGTTTTTCCCCATCTCTCTCTCTCTCTCTCTCTCTCTCTGCAGGCACAAAACAACACCAGTGACTTTCTTTTTTCAGATTAATGTATGCTTTTGAACACCAAATCATGAACACAGAGGTTGGTACACATTTGAAAATCTTCCTCAGTCATTCTCTTCAGAAAAACCTTTCACTATTTTAAAACCAAGCTCAGAAAACATCATCTTCTTCAGTCCCTTAGCCAAATGTAACAGTGAACTCCACTATACATACAACTACCACATTTAGACATAATCCTTCTGGTAGCTCATCAAACTGTTTTATTAGACGGCCAGTGCTCACACTGCAGACACATAGTGGCTAAGTAAACACTCTAAGATTTTGTTACTATAACCTTTAACCTAGGGAAAGACAATTTGCTGAAGGACACTCATTGCTAAAGTGGGGAATATATTTATACTTGCCCAGTTTTATGAGCTTGTAAATGTCTTGCTTGTAGGGTTTCTCTTCCTACTTACACTTTGCGCTATGCCTATCTACATGGCAACAAAAGATTACAAACTAAAACTCAGAGGGCTGGGGAGTTAGCTCAGTGGTTCTGGCGCCTGTCTTGCAAGCGCGAGGACCCAGGTTCGATCCCCGGTAACCACATACCATACTAGGCGTGGAGAGCCCAGCAGCAACCAGTACCACATACCACAGTGCTGGGCATGGTGGCTCACGCCTGTAATCCCCGCACTCGGGAGGCAGAGGCAGGAGGATTGCTGTGATGTGAGTTTGAGGCTGAGCTCAGGGCCAGCCTGAACCACAAAGCGAGTCTCAAACAAAACAAAACAAAACAAAAAACCTAAAAACCAAAACTCAACACAATGATATGGTTTCTATGACCCACAGACAAACACAGACAAAGAAGCAAATAAAAATGATACCCTTGGGACACTGCAAAGCTGTGCACAGGGCAGCTACTCTGGACTCATCAATCACATAGATTTCTAGTATAAATATTCTACATAACATTTCTGGAAAGGATATTTGGATAAAGTAGAACACCAGATTCAGCATACTTTCTGACTTTTAGAAAAACTAGATGATATAAGAATTCAGACACTAGAGTCACAGAGAGCAAGTGATGCCTTTTCAGGACATATACTCATGTGATATTATGAGAATTATCGAAGTAATACAGAGAGAAGTGCTGGCATGCTGTTTTTTGTTTTGACCATGCATATGATTATATCACTTTACAACTATGGAAAACAGAAGCATCAGGACCTGTGTTCAGATATTTGTGACATTTGTGGTCAGGGATAGTTACTTAACTTGGTTAAATCTTCCTTGAATATAAAGTTAATTATAGGTTCATCTTTAGTGTTTTAAAGTGAGCTGGAAAACTAGCACTACCACATACAGAAAAAAAATAATTTTCTCTTTCCTTTATGCAAAATGCAAATTTTTCATTTTTGTTTGTGTATCTTCTTTTAAATACAATAGACTTTGTAGTCCGTAAAGATTTAACAGCTTTATTTTCCTCATGTAGATACAGATTTCTCAGTTAGCTCTAGCTACAGGAATTTTAGAATAAAATCTACATTCTAACAATCAAAATAAAATTATTGCTCTATAATACAGAATGCCAAAATTGAAAGAGAATTCAAGATGTAAACTCTATTTGGCGCAAGAAGTAGGCAGGTTTGATGCTTCCACACCTCCTTCCCTTACATGGACCTCTCTTATCTCTGTATCCTCAGCTGTGTGCAGTAATAGCTGGATTTAGCTCAAAGATAATTAAGTCTTGCAAACAGCAAATTCCTTTAGTTTTAATCATTTGTTGGGGATTTGTTTTTCAGAAATTCTAAAAAAATATGTGTTTAGATTTTTAGAGCAGTGAAGAAAAAGAAAAAAAATTAAACCACTTGCATTTTCCAGTTTGCTGTTAAATTTATTAGTTCAACATAAGCACTTCTATTTATCATCCCATAATCACTAGAGAGAGAACTGAAGTGATACCTGTGCATTGATCTTTATAATCTCAGATTTACACAAGAATCCAGAACATCTCACCAGTAGGCCATATATATCTTTATTTAAAATTCAAGTCTTTTTGGTACATTATATATACACCTCATCATCACATTCAACATTGAGAATTTGTACCAACATATGATGCAACTTAATTCTCATTTTTCCCATTCCCCTACCCATTCTACAACCCCCTGCCCTCTATATACATATGCTTTGCTTCCTCTTTTTTATTACCATCATATTATTTTCCCCTTGTTCCTTACCCCTACACTTCATTTCCTTTTAAATTTCACAATATCTACTGTATACTAGAACTCATTTACATCTTCATTTTCTCATACCAGAGAAATGACATGATATTTACACATCTGTGACCTGTTTATTTCTTTTATAAGGACATCCTCAAGGTACATCCATTTGACTATAAATTACACAATTTTATCATTTTTATGGCAGAGTATTACTCCATTCTATAAAAGAATCACATCTTCTTAATCCAGATTCTAGTTGATGGACATTTGGGTTGTTTCTAAGATTTAGCAATCACAAACTGAGCTGCTATATACATGGGTGCACATATGTCGCTGAGATATGAATCTTTTAATTATTTTGTGTACATACCTAGGAGAATACCTGGGTCAAATGGCATCTCTCATCCTAGTTTTTGAGGGATCTCCACAGCGGTTAGATGAGTCTATACTCCCACTAAGAATACAGCATGGTTCCTTTTTCTTTGCAGTCTTGCCAACATTTGTTGCAAAAGAGGAACACTAAATCTGCTGTAAAACAGGTTAGGTAAAACTCTTGGAGATATTGGCTTGGGGAACGACTTCCTGAAAGAAACCTCTATAGCATGAGAACTGGCAGAAGAAATCAACAAATGGGATTTCATTCTATTAAAAAGCTTATGCACAGCAAAGAAACCACCAACAGAGTGAAAAGGCAACTAACAATGTGGGAAAGAATCTTTACCAGCTGTTTCTCAAACAAAGGCCTACTATCTAGAATATATAAAGGGCTTAAAAAATCAGCCCACCCAAATTTAAAGAACCAATTCATGTCAGTATTTTAAATAAATGAGAGTGAGGGTAAAATTCCAACATATAACAGTGATTTTTTTGACACATAAAGCAAAAATTTTTAACTTTTATGCACAAATGTAAAAGTCATGTATGTCCTTGAAAGGAACTTCCATATATTATAATTTTGTATTGTCATGTGTTGTACAATGTACAGAAAGCACAGGACTTCATACATTTTGTTACTTGAAGTAGAATAAATATCAACAGAACAAAAGTATTTAAAAAAATAAAATCAGATCAATTGGCTGGTGAAAATGGAAAATATATTAAGCTTTCCTTTCTTCCATCCTGATTTCATGCTTTGATATCTCCTCTCTTACAAAGCTCATTTTTTTAGTGTGGGGAAATAATTTTTGATTAATGACTTTTTGAAGAAAAATGAGTTTGATTAATCAACATTTTCCTGTAGCATGTCAGCTTTGTAGCAAAATCTCTTTACAACAGTTTATAGATATTTATGATCTCTAAGTACCTGCTAAGCTTCTTAGATAGAGACTATAAGTTTGTTATGATTCATTGATTTAAAGTGTTTGGAGTAGCTTTTGCAGATGAACAGTTTAATAAAAAATATTATCAGTTATGCTGCTTCTTTTGTAAAGCCATAACTCTTGTAAAATTGAGTCAGAATCTGCTTCTTTCAAGTATATTGACTGTAATTTGTATGAACACAAATAGATCCATCCTAGAAACTACTAATGGCGTAATAGTTCTCCTCATACTCTTTTAAAAATTTTGATTTCAAACTGCTCAACTAATTCTAAATCTAGTTGTAATCATACAGAGCTGCTGAGAAATTTTCTTAAAGCTTTGACCTTGTAAGTCTTGCGATGTTTACCATGGAAGTTCTCCCATCTTCACCTATGCTTTCCCTTGCATTTCCTGCACACAGCTTCAAGACCATCCAGACGTAATGCCAGGAGCTTTGTTGTGTCTTTTGTGGGCAGCTCAACCTAGATACATGTTGCTCTTTGTTTTCAGAGCAATGTCAGTGCTTTTCAAAGCACACTGTCAACACTTCATTTGCTTCTTTTTTTCTTTAAATTTTTGACAGCATCTTGTTATATATCAAGGCCTCCGATACCTGTAATATTAATCAATTGCCACTGTTAGTTTCTTTACACACAGCCGAGGTATAAAGCTGAAGAATAATATGCTATATACCTGGAGCAACCTCTGACTGGAAACCAGCAGGGACAAACTGGCAGTGGAGCTTTTCAAGGCTGTTCCTTAAAAATCCAATACAGATGATTTCTAGGGACTGAGCCCTGCTCTTCCCCTGCAGTTGCTGGCTTATCAGTTACTATGGTAGAAACAAATTTTGTTTCAAAATATGCTACTTCTTGGGAGAGAAGAATGGGGGAAGGGCAAATTAAAGCATTATAGAGTTTGCAGTTATGACCAAGGTTAAGCTGTTTTACTCTTACACAAATTTTTTTGGATTGCTGCAAATGTCTATCCAATATAAAGAGTTCTAAACATGTTCATTTTGAGAAATTTTCTATTTTATTTATTTTATAGAACAGAACATTTTCAGAGTGCTTACTCTGCCATAATGCAAGCACATCATCTTAGGTGCCAGAACTTTTTCTTACAATAGTCCTCTTCTTGCCTTCCTCAAAATATTTATGATGAACCCAAAAAACTGTCTTGGGCTTTATGATCTAGATACAAAAGCAATAAAGCCAAAAGAAGTCAATCTTCAAATTTCTTATGATCCCATTATGAATTTCTTTGTGGCCAAGAAAAACCTCATCCATTATAAAAATTTAAATGTAACAGTGGCTTAACAATCACTACTCATTCTATACTTGAAAACATGGTACATCGTATGACTTCACCCAAGTCACAATGTGTGAACTTCCAGAGGCAAGTAATTCCCTGTTACCTCTCATTCAACTCAAAATTAATTCAACACCGAACACTTTGCATTAGACATTCAAGATTCCTAAATTCATTGTCCTTGGACACTTGGGAGGTAAAAATATGTCTTAGTCTCTTTGCACAGCTATAACATGATACTGTGGCTGGGTAATTTCTAGACAGTGAATGGAAAGCCTACAATCAAGCCCTAACATTTGGTGCCCAATGAGGACCTTTTGGCGGAGTCTTCACGGCACACAAAGGGCAAATGCTACATCCTCCCACATGAGAAGCACAGAGAACAGAAGTGGCTTTGTGGTATAAAGATGAGTCCTCTCCCAAAACTGGGCAGTGAGTTTCTATACATTAATGGTGACAGACATTCAGAATAGAACAATACTATGGGAAGCTGCAACCTTCACTTATGAACTTACAAAAGATAATTAGTACTTACGCATATAAAATAGAAGTATATGATTGAAATATCAAAAAGATGAAAATTGCATAGAAACTCAAATATTCATATTTGTAGCTTTCGTAAGATTGCCATGATTATACTACTCAAAAAGAAACACTAACTCAAATATTTGCTTGGAGAAAGAAACCTGCAGCCTAGTTCAGGATAATCATCTTTCACCAAACCAAATTCTTTGACCAGAGAGATGCTTCAATAGCACTTTGCCCATAGTATTTTATGGCACTCAGTACTTAATGGTATAATTCATCTTATTTATCTGCTTTTCCCACTCAAGTGAGCTCATCTCTGAAAATAAATTGTGTCCCAAAGGCCTAAACAACACATAGTATTTATTTAACAATTGTTTCTTGAATGAATGAATGTAATACTTGAATCTACCTTCACTTTCTTGGGGAAATACAGGCTCCATGCAGATATAATCCTGTGACCTTCCTAGACATTAAGTGTGGACATCTTTAAATCAGTCAACTTGTGTACTGACAGTCAGGGGAAAGGCTGGTTTAGCTACTGAAGGTAGAGACATAAACCACAGTAATCTACTGATAAACTGCTTTCTTAGAATAGGAAGAATCAGAATTGTGCCTGATACAATATAGAAATGAATAGACTATATTAACATTGAAAAATTCAACTCTGAAAAGTCAAGAAAACAGATCCAGAAAAGAACCAAGAAAAGGAGTATAGAGTAGGGAATCTCCTCTGAATTATTATGCTCTGTCAGCTTGACTGTAATCAGCTCTAAGGCCATTTGCTTTTAACAAAGGAATGAGAGGAATGAGAAGGATCTCAGAGGACAATATCGGATGATACCAGCCTATTAATTTATTTTTATTAGCAGTAATTGCAAACCTTTCCTTCTTGGTAGAAATAAGTTCAAGGATTTCATTGCTTGACTTTTCCACCTCAAAAATATTTTATTCATATCCATAATTTAGTAAAATAAAAGTGACACATTCACAAATAACAAAATCTGACATGAAACATAGATAATTTGATTTCAGAGACACTGGAGGTCCAATGAAATGCAAAAGTTAAAGAGAAGGTGTTCCTTATTAAAAATAGAATTAATCACCTAAGTAATGAGTGAACATTTTGGAAGCTCAGGCTGAACTGTAAATGTAGCATTTTCACTTCTATAACACGAAATTCTTATAAGGAATTAGAGTTTCTTGTGAAGAACCCAAAAAGACTGCACATATATAAAGATAAATCACATTGTATTATCTACATGTTTCATCCATTATTTTATGAAATTGTAGGTCATCTGTTCCAAACTGAAGGTTTCTCATTAGAATGAGTTAGTTATAAATTATTTGATTATTTCCTCTGGGACCACTTACTCTCCTTTTCTTTCTATTAAACATAATTAAATTTTTATTATTGTTGTTTTATTATTCACATTGTGTTTTATGTAACTTTCTCACTTTTTCTTTAAGTGTAACCTTATCTAATAACTACAGCAGTCTATGGGGTGGAAATAGGTCCTCGCAGTGTAATCTGTTGCTTACTTTCTGCCCATTCTCAGGAAAGTCAAGATTTTGTTCCTGGCACTTAACCAATATAACTTGTCTTTCCATCTGACAGGCCTTCAAGTCTGTCTAAGCAGATATGTGTGTATATCATTCCTAGTGATGGTAGGAATAATTGTGCATCTATGAAAGACCAACTCTTTTACCCAGGGCTAGTATGGGAAAATCTAACATCAAAACACTTTTTATGATTGATTATGTATGTTATATTACAGCCATGGAAGTCTATTTAGAAACGTTATACTTCCAATTATTTTTTTAGAGCTCTGTTTAACTTCTATTATGGTTTGTATCTGGATTGCACTGAAACCTTTATAGGTGGGATTCTGCGGAAGTGACCGAGTGGAGGGAGCATGGTAACCATCAGGGGACTGATCCACTGAGGAGCACGCTGCCCAGTGTGCAGTGGGGAATGAAGCCCAGCTGGAGGGGCTGACGAGACCTGTTTGCTTCTCCTTTTGATCTCTATGCTTCCTGCTGCCGTGAGCTGCACTGCTCTGGATGCCGACCTACTGTGGAGACCATGGATGATGGACAAAATCTTCCAAAAAGTTTGAGACACATGAAACTTCTCCTTTAACTTATGAGTTTTGGAAATTGTGTGTCAACAACCATGAAGCTAAAAAGGCAGTTTCATAGCTATCTTAGTTGTCTTTAAATTTTTTTATTAAGCTAATCCATTTCTTAAACTTTATTGAACATGTCTCTGAACATAATTGGAGGAAACTGACAAGAAAAGCCATTATTGAGAGAAAGTTATTGCAAAATATAATGTGGCTAGATGCATAAAACTACAAATTAGAAAATATCAAATTAGAGTTTTGTTAGAATTTCATTTGCTTCTCTGATATTTTTGTTTGTTCTTAAAAAAATAATCAAAATGATTTCCCCTTAATTCTCCAGATAATGTCACATCACTGAAGTCATTACAATTTTAATAAGTTTAAAGAAAATTACTTTTTCTCCTCCACAAATCAGAAAGGAAAGTGAAGGAGAAGGAGAGAAGCAGAAAGAGAGGGAGGAAAAGGAGGAGTGGAGCAGGACAGGAGGAAAGATTGGAAGGAAAGTAGTGGGTAGTTAAATAAACACAATGATATGGCACATTAAGTACAGAGCACCAATTCTGGGTTCTTGAAGCCAGTATTGTTCACAAATACAAAAAGTAAACAAAAACTATTTTTCTAGAATTGCAAGTTTCAAAGAAGTAAACATTTGGGCAGATTTATTAGCCTCAGTGAGCTGTATTTTCTTGTAAATTATACAAATGTCCCATGGTCTGGATGCGGAGCACTGCCTTCCTGAAAATGTAACTACTATTACAGCCAAATCTGAGAGCTTCCTTCTGATTGGAGAACACCAGAGTCAGAAACAAAGCTCTTTGCTGGTGCTGCTTAACAGCTGCATCTTCACATTTCTATGGGTCAAAATGAATTCAAACTTCGGAAATAGAACAGTAATTATCTCAACAATTATTAGTCTGTCCTTTTTTATTACTTGGGTGAGTCCATTGTGCAAATATACAGTTGATCAGAGAGAAACATACAAGAAGAATATTTGTGAATTTTGGAGAGTTTGGTTTCTCTTACATTGATGAATTTGCCTGCTAATGTAGAAATCAGTAAGAAGAAAATACATAAATTTTTTTTAAAGGCATGACTTTATCCAGATAGGGGACCTCTATGGAAATGTTGAGTGTTAGATTTTTCAAAATACAAGAGCATTTATAGTTTTTATAATTTTACAAAATAATTTGATTTATGTCTTTCTGCAGTTTACTGAGAACTAAGCAATAAAACACGTGCAATGAAACTAGAATCACTTATCTCTATCTGCTATAGTTGAAGTCTTTAACAAACAGCGTTTCCTGCTCATGTCTCCTCTGTACTGATTCCTCTCATTTGAAGAAGAGCACACCTGATCGGGAAGCAGATGTCTTGTTCCTGGGTGGTTGGTTTATTTTTACATGACTATGCTGTTACAGAGAAAAGGACTAAATTTGCTAATGAGATAACTGTATTTTAAATAAGTCTTGATTTTTTTTTTTGCCACTTCTTACAAAGGAAAGTATCATATACCACATACAAAACTCAGATGCTCCATTACCAAAAACACCTGGGGATTTAGAAGAGAGAGTTCTGGTCTCAAACAGAAATCTTCACATTCCCAATGTGACACTTGGGGAAGGGTTTGATAGGGACCTGCTAGGGCCCCTGTACAGAGGATTAGAATTCTCATGAATGTGCTTTAATATCATAATTGCAATTGATGTAATGATTCTGTGTTGGCCTTAGTAAGGGAATGCCTCCTCTTGTTCAGTGTCATATGACAAATGAAAAGTGGATTCTAGTGGTGGAAAACTTACTTTGGTGACTGGTGTGTGTTTCAGGAAAGCCAAAAGAATGACAAATGATTCCTACAGTGAGAACACACCATCAGCATAAGCAAAAGCACATGCTGATTAGCCAAAGTATTAAATAAGTTCTCTATTAGGATAATATTTTCTAGAGGCCAGTTATCTTTCAGAGGAATGATATTTAAGAAAGATTCACAATAAATAGAGGTATCATATATATTTAGTCCCTATCATATATACATAATAGTTTTAACCAAAGTAAAAGTTGACATTTTATACTTTATTTAAATTTTAAAATGAATTATTACTGTCATATAATTTAATTAGGAGAATTTTTTAATATCTCACAGGACAAATAATATTATTTATAAACTTAAAGATTTAAAGATTTCAACTGAAAACACATGCATTTTACTAGGTTAGATTTTAAGAAGGGCAGCAATTGATTATGTTTTTCTTAAAGATATAAATATTTTTAAGAATAAAATTCTTCAAAATATAATTTGGATTTTGTGGAACACAAAGCTTTTACGAAATGTGGTTGTGGATTAATGAGTCCAGGAATCTTCTCCATTCCTGAGAAGAAAGAGTTGGAGTTGACACTGAACAGCAAGAAATCCCTGCAAAGAGCACTATGGAGACAAATGTGAGATCTGGGAATAATGATGTGAAGTACCGCGGCCCTGTAGTCTGTAGGTGCAGCTTTCCCCTCAGAACAGAAGAATGTATTTGAGGATATAAGGGACAGGCTACCAGACAGGTCGCGCGGCACCCTCTTGCAGACTCATGCTGCCAGAAGGAAAGAGAGCTTGAGAAGGCAGTTCGAAGGAGGACACCTATCTCTAACCAAGACTGTTTCTTGGGCAGCAGGAAAATGATCCACAGACAGAACCGCTAGAGCGCCTGTGCTCTGACTTCTTCACTGCACGTAGCTCAAAATCCAAAATGCTTCACTGTGTTGAAGTTTTGATTTATGCCATTCAAGTAATGTCATGGAGAAGCTCCGTGGGTTTATGTGCATTATTTTGATGTCTGTAAAATTATTTGTGGCTTGAGAAGGCACTTTTAAAATAGTCCAGAAAGCTAACCTTTTGTTGCTCTTTTTCGATGTTGTTGTTTTGAAATAATTTATATGAACACTGTTTCCTTAGTTAATTGTAACATTGGTCCACTGCAGTAATAAAATGGTTATATATGGAGCATCTTGGACGAACCGCACTGCACTGCTGTATTATAACTGTTTATAACTTTGTAATGTCTTCATAAATGTGATTCATTACACTAATAAACATGCAAGACAACTGCAGCATCTTGCTCTTTCTTTGCCCAAGTTACTGGGCTTTAGTACTCAGATATGACTTTACCTCCACCTTGACTAGCACCCCGAGAAAGTCTATGATTTTGTTCATGGGATCATATTAATTTATATTTTCCAATATTTTCCAAAATTACATTGTAAGACGAGATAAGATTGTTTATAGCTAAACAAAATATCCCTTTGGGAAAATATAAAAATTATAGTAGGATTTTTTAAAAAGACCTTATAATTAAAAGTTTAGCTGAAAAAGATATTACTTAGACTTAAGGCAAGAAGCTGGTAATGTGTTATGTGCTTTGTAACAAGAGGTTTTTTTTGTTTTTTGTTTTTTGGGTTTTTTTGTTTGTTTGTTTTTTGAGGAGGGGAAAGAGAACAGTGTGGTAGAAATAACCATACTACATGACAGAACTAAGAGAAAGAATCCCACAGTAGGATTGTTTGGGGATGTGAGGCAGAAGAAGGGCATAATTTCTGTTTCATTACTTGTACCTGTCTAATTTGGAGTATTGTATATATAGATATTTTTTCAAATATCCTGTGGAAATAATGAAAAATAGCAAGAGTGCCATTAGTGAAGAATTACCTAACAAGGCTTAGTTTTTGTTGTTTTGGTTTTGTTTATTTTAAAATATAGATTAACCAAATGGTCTGTGTGGCTTCAGCAGTTCACTTTGCTATTCAAAGCTTTTCTATAATCTTACCATGGTTTAGGTGCTGCAGTCTCCATTTGTAGCAACCAGTTCTTAGAACAGGTAGGAAGAAGGCAGGTGAGACACTGTGACCCATCCTTCTCTGTAGAAAACTCACATCGTCCACTCTGAGCCCCAGATAAGTGTACGAGCACTAAATGGGTGTCCCGGATCTGCTTAGTGTGTGTCCAGTTCACATGATGGTGTGGGGTGGACTCACACTGGGTCCCCAGTTGTTCTGAAATCTAGTCTGATGAGGGCCTTTGTGTTCCACTGTGTCCTGACCAGCTCCTGAGTCAGAGCTTGGGTCACTCAGACACCTTACACTCGGTCACCAGCAGGTTCATTCCTAATCCCAGAGCCATACCATGAACACACCAGTGACAAGCGTCACTTTCAGCCTGGTCAGTGAGATACAGCTTGAATTGCTCACTTGCTTTCAGAAGCAAATGAGGTTTTTGGAAATACTAAAATGGAAATGAGAGGACAGCCCAATGACTGACTCTCTCCTTTTTGTTCCTCCATTGTCCCTGGCAGGAAGCCTTAAAGCCAATGGGTTACAACTTATATGCTGATGGCGGCTCAGTATGCTGTTGTTCACTGAATCAGGTACTCAGTCTTTAAGTCAGTACATTTCGGCTAGTGTGTCTCCCTCTAGGTTCAGATGTTCTGAACGTTCTCTATCATTTTCCCATTCACTTGTCACTTACAAATTAGTACGTACTGGTGCTGGATCAGCAAAAGATACAGCAATGCTATTATATGATAATAGAAATGTGTGAGGTTCCAAATGCAATTAGCATGTACACTGATGTACATAACGTGCCTTATATCATGAACTAAAGTAAGTTTTCCAGAAGAATAATACTGGCACTGTTATCAGCTTCACCACACAAAGTTATAAACATACTAAAAGACAGTGGAGAATGGGTTCCTAAGTAAGATTATACCACCGTAAGACCTTCAATTGTACACTTCTTGTACTGAGTAATTTCAAGACAATCAGAAGTTATTAATTCATATTATAATTTCCATAGCAACGAATAAAAATGGATAATAAAATAAACATAGCTAGAACTTTATAAAGGTTACAAAATGAAATGTTAAAATGCACATGATTAGTCCAAAAGAAATGAGAAGATCAAAATATAAGAAACAAAGAACTTGAAAGTATAAAAAATGACTAGATGTTAGATAAATAAAATAATATTTACATTTAATATGAAGTACAAATCAGGTAACTTTTTCAATACGAAAACAAAAGTATTCAAGGTAAATGAGTCAAAGGTTGCTAAATAAACAACACCACACTATTTTTCTTTTTAAGAGAGAAAAAAGCAAAAAAGATTGACTCAAAAAACAAAAGGGGGCCAGCTGCTCTTCAAATCCAAGATTCATGCTGGAAGATACAGATAGGTTAAAAGGGAAGTATGGAATGAGAAATACTATATATTCACTAAACAGTGAAGATGCCTTCTCTACATTTATATCTGATAATAAGAAATATTAATATTAGTTAATGATGAAAATAGCAAGCCATATATAGTTTCAAAGAATATGAAAATTCCAATAACTCTCAGAAGAAAAATAGACAAATGTACAAGCATATGTGGGTATTTTAATATTGCCATTTCATTGATTTTTATGTTTAACAATCAAAAGGCAAGTAAGCATACCAAAAATCTGAAACATTATCAAACAGCTTGACCTAACAGAAATTTATAGAGTACCACACTTAATAGCTGCCTAAAATACATTACTGTGGTGTACAAGAAACAAATGTCACATTAAATAGAGTGTCAGATCATACAACATCTCAAGAGACTTCAAAGAATCAAAATCATAGCTCATATTATATTGGACCAAAATATAAAAGTAGAGGTAAAGTATAAAAATTTGACAAATTATTCAGTTATTTGTGAATTAAATAATGGACATCTATATAACTCTAAAGTCAGAGAAGAAAAAAGAAAAATTAGAAAATATTTTCAGGTTAAAAAACCTGAAAGCACAGCATAAGAATTTTACAAAGTAGTTACAAGGGGGCTAAAAGAATGTATCATATGTTTCACAGTTTACGTTAGAGTATAAATTCCTAGAATTAGTGATTTACACACAAGATTCTCCAACTTTTTCTTAAGGAATTAAAGAATAAATATTTTATGCTTATGGATGATGGACTTTATAGCAACTACTCAACTCTGCCATTGTAACATAAAAGAAGTTGCTTGGGAGAAACTGAATAAGTGAAATAAATTGTGCATCTACAGATATCTGCTATGCCTACTTCTGTTTGTACATAGTGATCTGCTGGGTTTAGTTGGCAAAGCCTGATAGGGAGACGAATGTAGACAGAAGGACAGTGGAAATCTTTGTCAGGGGTCAGGGGTTTCACTGCAATTAAGCTCTGAACTGAATCAGACTCCTAGAGTTGCTGAGGAGCTGTGTAGGCAAAGTGTTCTTCCGAGTGTAGTGGTTTGTTCCAGGCTGGCCACACTCAGTGTCTGTGTGGTTGAATTAGTAGCCTCATCCGACTGTCCCTAAGGAGCTCCCTTGTTTCCACACAAAGTCCATCTCTGCTCAAGTTGGCAAAATGTCCCATCTTCAAGATGTTTCAGCTCCTCAGCGTTAGCCATCTTCCACCCCGGAGTCAACCCAAGTAGACACAGACCTGTTGGGCGTCATAAGGAACTCCTCAGTGATGCATATTTCCTTCTAAGGAAGCAAAGTTGGTGAGTGGGGATGGTGTAGTTCAGTGAGAAAATTTGCACAGCAACCTAAGGTCCTGAGTTGAATCCCAAGAATGGCAAAAACCAAAAATGAATAAATAAGCAAAAGGGAGGTATGAAGAAGTGACTGAAAACAAAGCCACAGAAAATAGAAAGTAAGGTAACTGTGGAAAACATAAAAATTGAAAAAACTTGACAAAGCCAGAATTTGGTTCTTCAGAATGATTAATGTAACAGAAAATATACTTGACAAGCAGAAACAGGCAACAAAGAGAGAAAATATAAATTATTAACACTAAGGATGAAAAATGTCCCATCATTAAAAATATAACAAGCATTACAGAAAGAACAAATAAATACTAGGAATAACTTTATAGAAATAAATTAGTAATGTAGATAAAATGAATGAAAGTTTTGAGCAAAAATAAATATAGAGGAATAGAAACTAATTTAATTTGAAAACCTTAAAATACAAGCATGGATATAAATAACTTCTTCTATGAAAGCTATAAAATATTTAAAGAAGTAATACTATTACACACATTTTTTTTCAGAAATTAACAAGAAAAAGTATATTTCAAATGAGTATTCAAATTTCTGTAAGAAATGTTAGTTCATCCTATTGGAGAAGATCTGTATTGAATGCTTCTAACCTGCTTGTTTTAATCACTACTGCAGTACCAGAACTCACACCTGTGTGCTATGAGGAAAGAGAGTGGGGATATTAGCAGAGAACCACACAGTGGTTTTGGTCTCTTGCAAGCCAGTATGACATCCATGAGACAAGAAAGTAGGAATTATAAGAACACAGACAGAGACTTAAGAGGAACTGTCTTGGGCTGATCTAACCTGCTCTGGGAAGCAAGACAAAGAAGTCTCAAGACGTACAGTTTATTCTTTAAAAGCCTCAGAAGGGGGAAAATGGGCAGGCTTAGGATGCCTGCTGATGACAAGTAAGACTAGAATGAGGGCATTAGCATATCCTTGCTAAGGAGAACAGTTAATTCAGAAGGAGGGAGGGATTTAGCTGGAGCCAAGTTGACTGGAACTGAGTTTAGCTCTCTGGGTGACTTCCAATGTAACACACCTGAATTACAAGAAGTAAGAGACTTATGCCACTATAGCTTGCTGATCCTGGGCAGAGGTGTCTGCTACAGTGTGCACATCCTGAAACCCTTGTCTCTTTAGGGCTTCTATAAGACCATTCCAAGAGGTACCTTTGGTGTCAGATAGGGAAGAGTGGGAGATGTATGTGATGTGATCTATACAGCTATTGAATCAATGGTCACACAGAGAATTCCAAGGCTCATTTTATAAGGGAGAAAATCTCAACAAGATCAAGCTCCAATTACTCATATGGCAGCACCTTGATTGTATATGTTTTATTGTTTCTCCCTCCTCTATTTCACTCTCTGCTGTCCCTTATTTCTTTTCTCTAGAACTGCTTCTTATGTAATCTCCCTAATGGTCAGTCTTGGTCTGTGGTCTCTGCTGACTGGAACTAGAATGCTCAAATCCAGAAAAACTGTGAGGAAGAAAAAAGAGGCACAGAGGACCAAAGGTCTATGATGACCAAAGGCCAATTGTATTTTCACAGACATGATTATATAGTGCACATCCACAAAGTGGCGTGTCACTCCACCACCATCTGGTTATACTTCCTGTCCTCCTTACCGACAAACCCCAGGCACATCATGGAAAGGAAGCTATTTTAACACTTTCATCTTTCCTCATAGAATAACAAGGGCAAAAGAAGAAGATCATTGGAGAGTGTCTCACAGATGCCATCTGACCCACACTGACTCTTAACCAGATTTTCCCAGGAAGCTATCATCAGTGTCTGCATGTTCAGTCCTCCAAACACAGAGGACACCAAGTCAGGACAGCTTTCATGACCAAACTTTAGAGATGACCTCCAGCATCAGTCTGGAGTTCTGCCACTGATGCCCCATAGCCTGTGTGTTGTTACAATATGGCATTCATTTGATTTTTCAATCAGAAAATGTATTTTCTTGACAAAATAGGGTAAAGTATACCTCCTAATATCCCAGTATGCAGCATGACATTCTAAGGTTTTATGTAGGTCTCAACCTCCTGGTTTTTCACAGAAATGAAGCTGCTGTTACAATATAAATACAACCTCAGAGGATACAGGTACTTAGGCTCGAAGAGAGTACGGGAGCAGAGCGACTACCACCCTGAGGTCAGGGTGCATCTTACAACAGAAAACCTCACATCAGAACCAAATCATCTACTCTGGGTTGCACTAAATTGCTATCAACAATAGTAATAACATAAGTAATTTCTAAATCAGTGCTCTGGATGTAGAAGCACCTGGTATAGTCCAGCCATCCACGGGACGAAGCACTGTGACACACTGCTGTGATGGGTCCAGAATACTCTCCCTAGCCACATGGGCTAATGGCAGGATGAACTGCTTCAAAATAGTTCTTATAATTCTTTATATAGGTTATATACATACCTATTCATTGTTATGTGCTTTAAATTAATTGATAGCTAAATGATTGTCCTTGTAGGGGTATTTCTAGGCATTTTTTCTATGTTTTTGTGTAGAGTATCCAGTACTAAATTATAGAACTAATGAGTTAATTCAACCACTCTATCTCAGGTTGTTTTTAGCTGTAATATCAAAAGCAATTTAAACTACATTTAAGAGTTTTACAAAGGGGTTTGTGTCTCTTAAAACAAGACAAGCATGGTGGCCTCCACGGTGGAGCTCAGCCATGGTGACAAGGATGGGTCCCTTTGTGCCCAGACCCTTCAGCACTACTCTCCCCCTCCTCACACCCATTAAAGAAAGCTGAAGGAACCTGTGTCCTTTCCACACATGCCATGGTCTAGTTATAGAAAGAATGGCCCGAGCTTGCTCTTAGGACTCCCTAGTCCTTTGTTCTGAAACTCTCTTTAGCAAGAATTTAGTTACAAGCCTAAAGCTAAACATGCTATTGAATCCTCCATTTCAGCTTAGACTAATAGCTGAAGTGGGGGATGCTGAATTAGTGCCCCGACACTGGACACACATTTTATGATAGGTAAAAGTCAAACACAGAGCAAACAAATACAATAAAGCATTCCATACACCAAATGAGGTTTGCATTACTCACACAGAGCAGCATGAAATGAATTTTGTGCTGCTGGCAAACTGATTCAGGGAGATTTCTAGACAATTTTCTAATGTAAGTTTTCTCTGCAAACCAGATCATTACTAAACATGGAACGTAATAAGGTTGCCCGTACCCAATGCTTCCGTTTTGTGATTATTGTCCTCCATATCACAAAGTTACACAGTAGTGAAATTCTCTAAAAGTTCAAAAGATGACAAATCAACAGCTGTGAAATGAACCTCTCACATACTTTGTACATTAAACCCCTTTGTAATTTATGTATCCCGTGTTTTTTATTAGCTGCTGGGGACTGCCGTCCTCCGGTCTAGTGGCTGGCGTAAGGTCAAGTCCCGCACGAGTGAACACTAACTAACATGCCAGTGGAAGCTGAGCCTGCAATGAAGTCCTGACATTTTACTGGAGGTTTCTTTCCAGGTTGAATCTTCTGTCATTTTGACAATTGAATCTTATTTGGTAGAAAAGGATAAAAAAGACAAATCTACATCTTGACATCTTCTGACGTCTCTCTAGAGGTGATGAGTCCCTGTTTTGGGTAAGGCTGAAAATAATTGAGCAACGGAAAGCAATGAGAGAACAGTTTCACAGCAGCTTCAGACTTAACAGTCTGTCAAAACATCTCATCAGGTTACAAAACAAGGATTTAAATCCCAAGTGCAACCTATCTCTCACCAGTGTGAGGTGGTTACACATGCGAGCTCAGGAACATGCGCACTTTCACTCTGCAATATGCTGCAGGGCTGCAGAACATGCTATGCGCTCACACACTGATAAACATGAAAGGAATATCCACACTCGCATCCTCCATTCTTAACATTATTTACATCCTGTGATTAACATTCTATAAAAACTTGGACCTGAAAGATCGAACTGAACATCAGCCCTGTTCCATTCCTCACAGCTGGCAGAGAATTTGTTGCTAAAGCTTGTTTTCTTTTGCTTACATTCATTTATGGTGTGTAGAAATGATTTAGTATGTGTCTAAATCTATGGAATCGTTCTTCATTTCAACTGAAAATTATATCAAGAACTCAAGTTCGTTTTCTCTCTTCTGATTTAATTCACGTTTTTGTATTTCTTACTAAATTCCCCAGCATATGTACACTCTCACGTTTGCCACTCGAAAGTAAAAATAATATATAATTAATAAACATTACTGTCAGAGGAACAGTTGCATAAACGCTGCATTTGATGGGCTTCGATTCTTAATTCTGTCACTTAACAAATACTTTGGCTTATCCATTTTATCCCAGAGAAGCACAGTCTTTGGACTGACAGAGCTCACAGTCGAGTAGCTGAGCCTCCTGCAGTCTCTCAGGATGGAAGAGCCCCCGTGAGCGTGGTTCTTAGCTCTCTCACTACCTGCTTCTATGGAACACCATGGTTCATGGAGCTGGTAAAAAGCAGAGCACAGGCTATATAGAGAGCTTACCACAGTGTGGAACATAGAGACCACATTTGGCAGAAATTTGGTCTGTCTTTCTACCTTTATCTCTTGGTAAACAAAGACAAAAGAAAAATTAATCCAAATTACCACTGTGTAACAGGTCTCATTTAATGAGGATGAAGCAGACCTTCACACTGTTCGTGGTCTCTCAAATCTCTTGAAGCTTCTCAGGTGTGTAACCTTGACAGAAGAAATTTTCATCTTAAAGACAGCTAATTACAGTCATTGTCTCTTGCTTAATTTGTAAATACATAAGAGCATTCCTTTGTGAGAAGTACTAACATTTATAGCAAATTACCTTCACCTGAAAACAATCCTAATATCAAACTGATTATGCTTCTTTTTGATAAAGAATTCCCAAAGGGAAATATCAAATGGTTTTTCTTACTTTCAAAACTCAAAAAACAAAACAAAGAAATAAATCTTTATATTAAATAATATTTTCATAGTCTTTTCTAGGTACAAAAGGTTAATTTTATGTATCTCTTACAGTAGAGGTGATCCTTCTAAGCAATATGCCAAAGAGAACAAGGTTGACATATATCATAAGAAATGAAATTCACACATGGGAAAATGCAATAGCCAAAGTTATCAGGGTCTTATCAGAGGAACGGTAGCACACATGATACACAAATCATATCTGATATGTATCAACACATCTCACATTACTATGAAAGGAAAGAAAATCTGTTAAGGGAAAAATTGGCAGAGAACACACATGTCACTATGACATGGTACCCGAGAGTGAGTAACTTATTATACATTTGGTTTTTACAGCTCTTGACCCTGGAACTCCAAGACCAGGACTGAACCGCCCTGGGAGGACTGCATTCACCCACAGCTGCCCTTTGTTCTCACAGGACAGAGCTGAAGGTAAAGCTAAAGACTCCCTTATCAGGTCTTTAATCTCATTACCCAGAAAACCCTTCCAGCCCAATCATCACCAAAAGTCTGTACCTCTTTGATGGTCTACTATCATATTGATAACATCTGTATTTTTGGAAAGACATTTTCCAAAGAAAAATACACATTTAAACATCTGGAGCTGATAATACTGTAGTGGTAAAGAGTATGCTTACTGGAAAATAAAAGAACTGGTAAACATTCATCTCTATCAGAGGAAAAAATATTTAAACCATCCAATATTTGGGATATGAAGTCAGACTATAAGTTCTTTGAAATTAAATGAAGATTTCTCAGGAAGGAGTAAGAGGGAGAGGAGGAGGAATTAGGAGAGAGAGACAGAGAAGAAGGGAGAGAGAGAGGAAGATGAAGAAAGAGAGAAGGAGAAAGAAAAAGAAGAGACAAGCAAAAACATGAGGTAATGGGGAATAATTTATAGTTTCATAAAATATATTCATTATGTATGTGGCAAAATTCTGAAAAAAGATAAAATATGAATGACAAAATAATTATATAATGTTTTTCAAAGACAAGATATTACATATCATTCAAATTAGCTGTGAACTTACTATGTAGCCCAGGGTGGGCTTGGACTTCAGATGAACCCTGTGCCTTAGCTTCTACAGTGATGGAATTACAGGCAGGCCCACCACATCTAACTATATAGTTATTTTTAATGGGAAAAAAGAATGATTAGAAAATTATCAGAACTTAAAATTTGAAATTTCAGAATACCTAAATGGAAGAGAATGGTGTAAAAGAGTCCACGGAAGTATGAACAGATTACCTGCTGCTAGAGCTTATATCTAGATGTCCCCCAAAGCCTCATACAGTCACGGGCGGGGGGGGGGGGCGCTTTCAGAAGTGGCTGGATCTAGGGTGCATGACGCTGGGGGTTGACTGATGCCACAGTGCCGGGACCAAGGGGGTGGCATCCCAGGTAAAATGGAGGAGACAGAGAAGACTGCAGTTGTTTGCTGCTTGATGCCTTCTGCCTGCCCTGCTCAGCCATGGACTTTTATCCTTTATCCTTCATGAAGCTTGGGTGCAGCTGGCTGTGGACTGAGATTTCTCCACATTATGGGCCAAATGAATTGTTCATTCTTTAACTTTGGGTATTGGGTATTTTGTCTCAGCAGTAAGAAAATTATAACAAAACACCCGTCAAAGAAACAATGCTAATTTAGTATCCATAATTGTACCTGCTATTTTGGCTTCTAAATATTCATAGTACTGTCCTTTAAAGCTTTGAGGAAAAGTAATTAACTATCAGCCCATGGTTCAATACTCAGCCAAATGATCAGTGATTGTGAGGGTAAAGAGAAAACATAAGGACATGGCTGCACACGACACACAGCTATATTATTTTCTATGAAAATTTACTCCAGAATTCACTTCATGGAAGAGTAGTAATGAGGAATATGATGAAGATTGAAATAAACTAACACTGGAGAATTATTAAGATATAATTATAAATATATGAATAATGGCTATACAATGAACACAAAGGAGATCACCCAAACTTTGACCAGTGAACTGTAAATTTCTAAGAGATATTTCTGCAATAAGAATTGAATTTTAGTTTGAAGAGATGTTAAAACATTGGAATAATGGTAGGTTACCCTGTCTCCCATAGGTAGCAACTGGTTCTGTTTCTTGGAAGTAAGTTACCTTTAACTGCTAAGATCTGCATCCCATCGTGTTATTTCTCTGAACTTATTAAAAACTTTATTATTATATGGCTTATCTTTCACATTATAAAATACTCCTATAAATGTTCACCTTTAATGCTGTCAGTAGAATATTTAATTTACACTCTGATGCTTCACATATAGAATTGACTTCTGGAAAGAGGGCAGTTTCATTTTCACTGAAACTACAAAGATCATCAGGAGGGAGAATAAAGTAAAAAGAAAAGTGGGAGGTGCAGATGAAGTGGGGTAGGTTTCATTTAAAACTCAGTTAATTCCATAAAATTCCATTTCCCAGCTCTTTGTGATGTAGAAAGTATTTGAAGTGTAAGTATCTGAAAAAACATCCCTCAGTAGAGTGAGTGCCTTTCCTCTGAATTAACAAGATAAACTAAAGTTTCACTTACAGGAGTTAGAGATAGAATAACTCAGCTGAGCTACAGCCAGCCCTGCCGTCACCCAGGAAAAGATAAAACCCCATTTTGTCACCAGCTTCATGGCTTCGACTGGAATGATGTGTAGAGAAAGAAAAGGCCCAATGTGTGTAATTACCTGATGATATCACACTTCTGCTCAGAAGTTCTGATTTCAAGAAAATAGCTTTAAATAGTTTTTTTCTGGCCCTCTTTATATGGTTTTTGCATCCCTTTTCATCTCTGTCACCAAAGACCTACATGTCTTATTAAATGTATTTTGAAGCAAATTTAAATAAAAATTGATTTTAATATCACCGAGGATCTGTAGAACTGTATATTAACTAAGAAGAATAATTGAATATTCTATAAAGTCACGGACAGCTATATAAATTAAAATGAACAAATAACTCTTTGGCCTGAAAGAAACTCAGCTTATTCTTTGGGTTACTATGATCACCAACAGCTGCTACACCATTGAAAGGTCACGAAAATGTGTTAAAACATTAAACCCCAAGCTGCATGAATCCGTGCCTACTCCATAGGACTCTGCAGTTGGGTACAGTGGAGTCAGGGCTCCAGAGTCTGGCTGAGTAACCCTTTTTATTCGCAGGCCCTTGGTAACAATGTTTTATATGACTGAAAGAAACAAAAATGCACATAGAAATAAATATTTCTAAACAATTTTTTTCAAAACAAAAAAGTCTGTTTTATCACGACAGTGGTATATATTTGATGGCATTATGCTGACTGTATACTGAATTCAGCCCCTGTATTTTGGGCTTATTGCTGTGTATTTCATGTCTGACTCCTCCCACCCCCAGGAAGAAACACTTATTTATTAATTAATCAAAATTACAAACACTCACTAGGATGAATCACAGGATGGGATTTAGTGGGAGCAGAATGAACTATCTCAGGTCAAACACCCTTTCAATCCCTTTATGTACGCATCTCCCATGGTGACGCAGGAAAGGTGAAAGAGAGCAGGAGAATGTTAGCCACTTGGACTGAGCACCAGCCTGAAGTTGAAGTCCTGGAATTCTCTGACTTCCCTTTCTCTGGCTTCCTTTTGCCTCTTTCTGAGGCAAAAAGGGTTATGGCCTTTATTTCAGATAGAATGAACCAAGCAATAAGTGTTGTAATGCAAATCTTTCCCAGACAGACTCACTTCTTTGCAGAGGTTGTGACCTAGCTTGGAAAATCCTGCAAAGCCACAGACGGTTGTACAGAGTGGGGGTCAGTGCTGCACCTACAATGACTGTAAATGTTTGCTGTTTGGTTTTCTACACTAGGTTCCTACCTACCTGACCAAAACTGCTCTGTGGGTTAGGCCAAGATGCCAGCCAATGATGCATCTTCCACCCATGACCCTGTCCCCTGTTCCTTTGATTTCTTAAGAAAGAGAGAGAGAGAGAAAGAAAAGAAGCAAATCCCAGAATAACTCTTATTCTGTTGATATCTCTACTGCTTTTATGAAGTAGCTCCTGTTTTGAAATTTTGAGTGGAGTAATTTTTTTCCCACATTGTATTTCTTATGTTAAAATTTTAGCCCACTAACCATAACAAATACTATAGCAATGTAAGTAATATGCCTCTCACTGTCCTATATTCCTGGATATGAGCACAAAGATATTTTCACAAACTGATAGTAAAAAAGATTCAGAAAGTTAAAATTCTGAGTAATTAATATTCATATAGACATAAAAATGAAATTTGAAGATTAACATTTAACAAACCAGTAGTAGAATATTCAATAGCAGAAAATTCTTCTTATTTGGAAAGGAATTCCTTCAAACTTTTCTCTATTACATATCAAGATAGACCTGCCCACATCATCTTATATATTAGGAATCCTCACTCTTAAGTCCTGGTCAGTCTAAAACAAGGAAAAATATGAAATATGACATATGACGTAAGATGGAAAATAGCATATTCATGTGTAAGGAAAATGAATTTTGAGGACTTTAAATTTTACCAAAATCATGAAGAATACTTTTGGCATGAACAATTAGCTCATATCATACAGATGTTACTACTTATAAAAATTGGTGATTATTCTTTATAATCATGCTTTCTTTAGTTTGAAATACTTCACTGTTTTCTTTATCCTGAAAGAAATCTTTAAATACATTGAAAAAGGCATTCAGATATCCCAGTGTGTTAATCAGCTTTCTATTGCTTTAGAAATTTTCCTGAAATAGTCCCTCTATAAAGTAAAAAGGGTTTTATTCGACTCACTATTTTAGAGGGTCCAGTCCATGATCCATTAGGCATCTGGTGAGAAATTTGATTATGGCAGGAGAATGTGGTGGGCCAAAGGGCTCACCTGATGGCCAGGAGGTGAAAAGGGAGGGAGGAGGAAGGCACCTGGGTGTGAAGTCACCTTTAGGCCACACCCCCAGTCATTTAAGAACTCCCCACAAGGCTCCACCTCTTAATAGGCCCACCACATCCCAAGAGCAACACCTTGCAGACCACACCTTTAATGCTGGACCTTTAGGAACATTCAACATCCAACCTATCTATCACACCTGGGTATTAACTTCTTTTGATTTAAGTTACACACCCATATATTAGAGAACAGCATTCCAATTCTATTAAATTGTTATCTTGAGTTGTATCTCAGAGTTGTTGCTTTGAATTCCCTTCTGTCATCAGTGCCTTCTAAACCTTACCTTGTCACTGTTCTCCATAGTCACTAGGAGACAAAGATGACTCCGTAGTAACACAGCACCTCGGCTCCTTCAGACCCAGTGTGTGAAGTACATGCACAAGTGTTGCAGATGCTCTGAGTCTCAGAGGATCCCCAGGAACCAGGAAGAAACAATAGAACATGACATGTTTGGAGACTAGAAATGCTGAACAATAACAATATTCTTCACTTCTGAGCACAGGACTTTTATTTATCCTTAGCTTTCAAATATTCCATAGGCCAGGTTCTGCATGGGGCTGTAGAGAGGCATTTTCCTGCTGCTGTCTTGTTACCAAGAGACGCAGAATAAAACAGGGTGAATGTAAAATGTACCTGCTATATATTAATATTTGAAGTGTAATAGATTGTTCCTCTCATTTTCCTATTGTTTTCATTCTTTTTTCCTTCTTACTGATTCTGCAGTTTGATGAACCCCTTGCAGCAGAAGGATCAGCACTCTGCAGAGAAGGTGTATTATGGATGAAAACTGTCACTTTGCTCCCCATTCCCATTTTCAGCTGCTCAGAAGACACACAACCTCAGCTAGTAAACTATTTTATTTCTCTGCATTTAAATAGATAAGACAGGTGTAAAGCAAACCTGTAAATTCTGCCTGGCTTCATTTAAAGTGCAAGTTTTTGCTAATATTGAGAAAGTGAAAAATTATTACTGTGGTTTAGCTTTGTTGAGCTGAAAAAAAAAAGGATTGCAGAAGTTTTAGTAAAAAAGGAAAACAATTTCCAAGAAATGTATTGATTGATACTGGATTTCATGGTATTAATGTCATGGTATTTTTTTTATTCCAGTAAAGAAAAATATTTTCACTTAGAACAATGACCATATAACTGAAAATTACCTACTAATGGTCTCTTCTTGAAGATTCTTACAGAGTTTCAGTTAAGGATGAGTCCGTATTCACTTTCAAATGTATTTGTTTAACTGCTGAAATCTCACTATGTGCTTCTCATCAGGAAAGCCTATATATCTATTTTCAATTTTATTCATTTTGCAGCAGTTTTATTCATCTTAATCCAAAGCTAGAATCAACCCAACTATACTAGGAGATGAGCACAAAGTGGAATTATTCAGACTTATGCAAAGGATATTACCTGACTAGGAAAAGAAGAAAACTGTGATCTAACACAATGCAGATGTGTTCAAAATACCTTGCTCCATAAATTAAATCTGACATCAGAGTTCATGCTGTACCATTCCATTGACTTCATGTCCAGGAATAAGGAAACTAGAGTGACAGGAAGCAGGTCAGTGGTGGCCTGAGACTGCAGGAGGAAAGGGATGTACTGCAGAACTTCGACATTATAATTATGATTGCACAATTCTGTGTATTTGATACAAGCCCTCAAGGTTTTATATTCAGTCAATTTTGTGTTAAAGTTCATTTCTGTAATTTAAAAGTTTTAGTAAATTATCAAAGTACACAGTAACATTCAAAACAAAGTAAAAACGTAGTCACAAGCATGTACTTGCCTTTCAAGAACAGCTTTGGAGTGTCAGAAGTTAAAATGCCAATTGCATTACAACAAATGGCAAAAGGGGAACAATGATTGTATGCCATTCTTGGAGATTTTGTAAAGATTAAGTGAGATAATACAGTATGTGCTCGGCTCATTATGTAATGCACAGCAAGAACTCTAAGTTATTCTTTTACTACAACCACAGAAAAATGTGAACAAGTCTTTAGAGTGTTAATACGTCTTCTTAATTATTTCTACTGGTCCCCTAGTGTATCCACAGGTCCTGCTTTGTACTTCTGTTACTTTTCATTCATTCCCTTTCAGCTGTGTCTGCTTATTGTTTTGTGTGTATCAGGCACCATGCAGGATGTGGAGGATAAAGTATGAAATCAGTCATATGTTGAACTCTGCCTTTATGCAAAGGTCGACATTTAAGAAGCAATAATTAAATATGGAAGTCCAAATTATGAAAATGCTACAAATTAGGATAACATGCTAATTTGCTAAATACGAGGGAAACTATCTAGGTGAATGTTATGTTTGTCTTCTCTAAGAAAAGAATTTGTAATTTGAGACCCACAGGATATGTCTCAGAAAAATATTCCATGTGGAGAGAAGAGGAAGATGCTGCAGTGTAAAAAAGTCTAAGTAGCCCTAGAAACTAGAACCCAAAAGGAAACTCCTAGTGTCCGGTGAATAGCAAAGGAAGAACAGTAACAGAATGTCTCAGATAACTGGGAAAACAGTAGAGAAACTGCTCAGCCTTCGGGTTGTGGCTCTGTGTCAGGTTCCTAATACCATATTCACTCTGTGGCATAATAACAGGAGTCTCAACAGTTTGCTGAATAGAACAAAAATGACCCAAACTGAAACCGAGGACAGAAACTTGGGTTAGGGCCCTGCTCAGTCCCGTTACCATGTGGCTTCTCCTCGTTTTATAATGACATTCAATCTAAGACTGAGGCTTAAAATGGCGTCTACTTTATGAACTGAGAAAGTCAGTCCACGGGTTGTGGGAAGACTGTGTTATAAAAAACAGGATGAATTTAGGAAGAATAATTAGAAAACAGTCCCAAGAATCAAGTCTGGCTCCATGGGCAGACAGCCTCATTGCACAGTTGACGGCATTCAGAAGGACATAGCTGTTGATTCAGTTCAATAGTAGCTGTCTTTAAAATCCTAAGTCATTTTTGAACCAGGAGTTTTGTGGTAGCACAGATGTAGCTGGCCCAAGGAGTATTCCATTCAAAAGAATCTGACTTGGAGTTTTAGCTCTGTCCCCTCGGAGAAACGGTACATTACCTTCACTGATATTCTTCCTTGGAACCTGAAGAGAATTGTCATTTATTAGCCTTAGTCTAGGCAAAATCTTAGGGCTCTATATAGATGATCAAATTAACCCTCACGTTCACCTTATAAAAGATATTCTATTATTAGGGGATTTTTTTAGGTGAGGAAGTGATACCTACAAGAGGTGAAATACTGTGACAGAGCTGATATTCTACCCTCAGATCCATTCTTCTCTACCCAGTCTCGTCTCTAAGGTCCTGCTTCACATTAACAGCAAACCACCCTCTGCTTATGGCAGGGAGCTGGTGGCTGGGCCAGTCAGAGATGGTCCTGCCTGACAATGACAAAATCCCCCATCATGCCTGTTTTCTAGGAAGGCTGGGGCTGGCCTTTTCTCAGGCCAGGAGAATCTATAAATTAGTAGGCAACTTTGACCAGTTATTTTAAAAAGCAAATAAGATTATGTTTCACAAAATATCTTGACAAACTATAGGACTTTTAAAAAAATGTATATGTCTACTGGATCTGAAAGATGCTTCTACCATACAGCTGAAGTCACTTGCCTGGGTGTTTCTACTTGTGCAAGTGCCTGGTAACTAAGCTTCAACTCTGCTGTCTGGAATCATTCTGTCCAAACCTCAGAGACCAAAGCATATGTCCAGAGAGGGCGAGGGGTGTTCATTTCCACCCCAGTTCTCCTTGATTTCCTACAAATTTCATATGTTTCAGCAAAACTGTCACAGGGGTAAATGCAGCAGAGGTGTAGAAACCGAATTAATCTACCACAGGTGATTCTGAGAGTTGTATCACATAACATAAACATTTTTCCAAACTCCAAAGAAAAATGTATCTACAAATTTCAGAATTATGAGAACAATGTAAAACCAAAATTACAAAGTTTACTATTACTATGGTATTATAGAACTTAAATTTTAATTATAATAAAATATGTAATGTATCAATGTAGTTTTCCTGCAAAATTTGGGTTAACTCTACAAAGTTAAAATCAGTGAGGGGCTATAATTATGTCAAAAATAGTCAAGGTCATTCCAGTTATTGATTGGAATTTGGGTTGCAAAATCTCCATTTCCTATCTCGTAATAGAAGGTAAGATTTCATCACACTGTGTTGAATACTGGATAAGAATGAGGAGGCAGAGTGCTGCTCAATTTTGCTGAGAGAAACTTAATGATGCATCATTTTCCATTTTCTGGGAATTTATTGCTAAGGCGTAATACTCACTCAATTTTTTTAAAAATCACAGCTTCACTGTGACATAACATAGATTCATTCATTAAAAGCAAAAATCAGATGGTTGCTAAGGACATTTTACTGCGTATCATCCAAACTGTACAGCACCCCTTCTGCCATGCTCAGAATGGAATTCAATTTGACACTTCTCATTTACATGAAGCTGACAGTTTCTGCATGTTGGAAAGTTTTTTGGAACTTCACGTTCCAACATAGACATAAATGCCACCTGGATGATCTCCAATTACATTAAGAAGAAAGCATAGACAATATAGAGGAGGCTTCTTCATGGTTTATTTAAAAATAGTGTAGAATAAAGTTTTATTTTTCTAGTTTATCCTCTATTAGTCACTGTATTTTGTAATTTCTGTATAGCCATTTCCTGAGTGAACTGAATGGATTATGAAGATTTCTACACTCATCTTCATGTACCTAAGCTGGTTTTAAAATAGCATATTAAATAAGTGAGTAAGAGGGTTGAGAGCCATCTGATCAACAATTGAGCAACTTAGGGAAAGAATAACAAAATGACATTACTAAAAAGTAAAAAAAAATTGAGGAGGTTTAGAATCTATTGTGGTAGTGCAGAGAGTGTTAAAGTCAACAAACATATTTGTTCCATAAATGACATATTCTTTAATGAAAAGGGCTTTAAGGTCATTGACAAAAAGTGAGTACTATCTGATGGATGAATTAAGAACTGCTTATAAATTCTACATCTATTAACTAAGACATAGCTAGTGGTCTACATATAGATACTTTTAAAAGTGAGAAGTATTGTAAATAATTCTACTGAGGCAATAGGAATAAACTTCATCATGAGTAAACCTAACATATAGACTTTAATTATAGATGATTTTCATCCCTTGTCTATGCTGGACTCAAGACAAACCATCACAATTATCAGAGGACATGCACACAGAATACTGGGCAATTTAATTAATTAAATATATAATGACCTATAAGCAGCACATCTGTTTCTTTTTCAGCATAGCTATGGCTCTATTCTACTTACAAAATGCATTTATGTTTGCGGTCTTCAGCTAACTAAAGGAAGTACAGAAAGATGATGGGAAAAAGATAATGTAGGAATCTCACAAGGAGACACAGAGGAAAGACTGAGGAGATTTATCCAGAAAGGAGATACAGCAATGTTCCGAAACTGTTCACTGAATGGCTGAAAGCTGTCACGAGGAAAGATGAGGTGCTTATTTTCTAGTTCTCGGAGGTTACAGATGGGGTTAATGGTCAAAAGAAAGAAGATGACCTTTCAGTTCAAGCAGAGATCACTGTGAGTGACGCAGAGCACCCGGTGGCATGAGAGAAACCACAAACACAGGAGTTTGCACAGAAATCTGACAGCATTCATTCTGTTTGTGGAACATGTGGTGTTGACCAGCCCCATGTGAAACAGTTCAGAAAATCCTGTCAATCCCCAAATGACCCCAAAATACCAACAACTGTAGATGATGGTCTGAGTTATAATCATACATATTTTGTCAATCATGATTCAATTCTGCCAGTCAAGATTTATTTTTGGTGCAAATGAGCATAAAGGAAGTTACTCTGCACTTTTCTTACTCAAAATATGGTTCACAGACCAGCAGAACCTGTAGAACAGATTGTCAGACTCCACTTCAGACCCACTGAATAAAAAGTACTGTATTGTGTGATTTGGATTTACATTAAAATCTCTATGATGTCAGGTATTCTTTCCAAGTCTTAAATTAGAGTAGTGTTATTAAAACATCACATAAATAAAACTATGATGGCAGAAATAACTTGATCTCAAGTTTTCGGTGTGGATTGCAAGGTAATATGTCTCCAGGACACAGCGTAGGTCAGTCAGGAATGTGGAGTCCTTATCTTTTCAGGGTATAGATGGGGAACATCATGCTGTTTACTAAGGACTCGTGTCAGGATTTTCTACATCTGTGGAATTATTTCATCAGTTTGCATGCTTCCATGAACCACACAAGTGCTCATTTTCAGGTCATACAAACACAGAAATATTTGGCAATTCCAAATTTCCAAATTTGCCAGTCAAGATTTATTTTTCATATGAAGCTATAAAATGCCTTCCAGATAATTGGGCTTTGGTGGGAGATGAGAGGATACGGTGATTTGTAAACTTTTATGTGAAGTTAGCTTATTGAAATATTGCCTTAATTTTGAAGCAAGTAATACTCAAAAGACAACACAGCTCTATGGAGCCTTTTACAGCACAGTAATTAATTGGCTGCATTGTGACCAAAGGTTATTATCTGAGCAGCCGCTTCTTTACAAAGCCTGTGTGATTTGTAGGTAAAAGGTTATCATCAAAGGAAAATAAAAGTTTGATTATCTGAGATAGTGACCCTTTTAAATCAGGAGTCAAGTTTCTGCTCTTCAGGACTTTCTTTGTAGGGAATTTTTACTAAGAATAAAGAAAGCAGCCCAAGGAGGCGCTTAAAATGTGAATATTCTTTGTTATTGGTGTGTCTGTCTGCTTATCCATCTAGCTATGTACTTAGCTCTCTGTCTCCACCTGCAGAACTGTTGAAGACAGGAAGAAATTTCACACCACTAAACCCCTTGTTTGGATAACAGCCCCAAGAAGAAACGACCTGCACTCCCCAAACTGGTAGAAGTTAAGGGAGATCATTCTGTCACTTTGAATAGTGTGAGTAGATGGGCAGAACATGGGAATGTGTTTCCAAGCAGCCAGCTCTTGGTCAGTGAAGCTCCCTGTTTTTGGAGGTCCAAAGTGAGCATTTTGCAGAAAAGAGAATAGAGTAAAACACAGAGTGCCCTCTCACTATGGTTACTAACATTGTATTGGGATAGAGCTTCACCTCTTCCATTCCTTTTGTCTATGTTTGCTTGTACACTACAGTTGCAGAATCAATTATATACAATAGAGCCTACATGTGTCATAAACTTAACGTACTCATAGCCGAGACCTTTAAGCAGAAGTTTGTGTATACTCTGCTCTACTCTACTGACATCTGTCCTCTCACCTCAAACATCTAATTCTGTAGGAAGATTGAGTCCTTCTTCCAGCTTCAAAGAATGAGCATTCCACATCTTCTACTGTGTTCTTATTCACATGCTGACTTTCACAAGAGAGAAGTTGGTAAGATGAATTATAACCATGACCCACAATTGATCTTGGGGCTACAACTAATACTCCTTTCTCTCCTTCACTGACCCATTCTAAATGTTCCTCCCTTCATTAGACAACAGCTGAGTGATGTGAACACAGGATAGTGTGATGGTCCCCAGGTAGGAGTAGCTATAAATGCCTTCTTGCCCTTAGAGTGGAATATGGAAGAATTGGAAGTTCCTCCCGTTGATTGCCTGTCTGCTCTCACAGTATCACCTCCTCTTGTTTATAAAGGTCATTTACATTTGCTAGTGTGATGACTGATGTTGTTCTGTGAACAAGTAGAATCTAAACTGTTTTGATGGTGATGGCTAATTTGTAGTTTGGTGGGCTATGCTTTGTCCGATCTCTTGGAGATTGTCTCTTTTTTGGAAACAATGCCTTGTCTAAGTAGAGATCATAGTTACTGAGAAGGGGAGACAAAAGAAAAACTCCTTTCAAAGTGATGGTAAATAATTGGGATTATTTCCCTTATCCATCCACCCTTCATTTTTAAGACACAGCACTGTGGATCTCGCCAATATAATCCCTGAGGATGCCACCTCAAGACTCCTCTGAGCTGGCAATTCAGCTTTGTCTTAAGAAGGCTGTTCCAGGCTGGCTTCCGGTCACAGAACTCACAGTTCACGGTAACTCCATGTGTCCCATGTCTTGGCACATACCCAGCCTTCTTGAGAGTGAAGCTGGTCCCCAAAATGATGCTAGCCTGCTGGCATTTCATGCCTCCGTGGACTGAGCACCATGGCTGAGATTATACAGATAGGAAAAGGAAACTCACACAAACATGTTCTCATAGAAGTCAAAAAAAGATTTTTTAAAGAAAATACTGGTAGAATTGTAAATGTTATCAAGATGTGAAATAAAAACTTGAGTTACATTGGTGTAGTTATGATTTTTGCTAGTAAAAACATGTATAAAATATGTACAGTATATTTCAATGATATTGCAGATAAATCAAATATTCTCACTTACATTGTACAAGAGACATCACAGGATGTATAGATAAATGATAAAATGCAACTAGTCATTTGAAAGTTTAATGTTTATTTACTTAGGGCAATTTTAGATATCAAGTTTTCTTTAATTACTCTGGAAAGCTGAGAGAGACTGCAGAAGAAACAAAAATGATTTATACTTTTTGCCTCTCTTTTCCTGCATTATGAACAAAGGTCCCACAGTTTTATTTTGGAAGTCTGCAAATTTTGTAGTTGTCCATGCCTGAGTACCATGGTGGACTGTGCTTCCGCAGTTGAATATCTGCAATGTGAAGTCAAGTTGTCATTGAGCCTTTAGTATACAGAAAATCTAGCATGCAACTCTAAAACACCTGGATCCTGAGTACTAGCTACCTACTTTGATCTCTTATCATAAACACACCCCTTTTGGCCATACAAGCACTAATGGCTGAGAACATCTCTTCAACAATGTTCTACACATGAAGCCATTGTAAATGACAGATGGTGATGGTCACGTATCCTGACCACTACACTTAGCAGATTGTTGAGTCCGTTGCTGTGTCACTGTGCACCTCCCCCACACAAGAATTTGTTTGTCTTTCAAGTAGATGCTAGGATTTCACATTCTCTCTTCAGGCAGCATGACTAACAATTAGGTCCATGTTAGTACACAACACATTGTGAGAAGGACTCAGCTTCTTCATCTATGTAATGGGCCAAAGCAATGTGATGCATTGTGCCCGTTCACCTGTATATGCATGCATGTGTGTGTGTGTGTGTGTGTGTGTGTGTGTGTGTGTGTGTGAGAGAGAGAGAGAGAGAGAGAATTATCAAAATGCCACATGCATATTTGCCTGTTTGCCAGTGTTATCTGTTGTAACACCTTTGTTCCAGGGCTTTTATTAATCAAGTTATCCAGAAATCAGATCTATTTCCCCTGTTCTAAATCTTCAACTTGACCTTCAAAGGTCATATCATTCTGAAACTACTAAATTTACAATGCGTGAGAGATTCAGATCATTGCCTATTCAATAAATGCTTCTAAAAATAGTTTATTCCTTCTGAGTAAATGAAAAGCAATAATTACCACTGCACATAAGCATGCATGAACTGTCTGTAAACTTTGTATTATAAGGAAAGAATTCTATCAAGTTTCTGTAAGCTTAACATATTATTATTTTATACATGAGTATTTTTAATCAAGGAAAGAAAATAATATTACTTAATGATGATTATAACATAAATCAATGAGTTATACAAATGCTTTATTGTTAAGCATAACATATATAATTATTTTCTTCTGTTAAATGATAGACTTCAACGAGAGAAGTTTTACAGATTTTCTTTTAATTAAGCATGCCGACAGGTTAACAGGAGGGATATAATTATCATCTTTATTCAAACAAGAATTGAGGTCTTTACAAAAATAAATCATCGTAGCTTATTTTCCCTTTCTCACTTCCTAGAGTAAAATTAAAAGACATTAAGTTGCCTAACACTCTCTGGGCTATGGAAAAGGAACAGAACAAATTTGAACAAATTTAAACAAAACAAAACATTTTGCTTCATTTGCCTGGGTTTTCTGGTGCTCTCAAGATAGATTTGGGATATGCACCCTTAGTTCTAACATTTTCTTCTTTATAAGGTCTTAGACTCTGGCTCATACCTGTAATCCCAGCACTGGAAAGAGAGAAGCAGGAAGATTGCTGTGAGTTCCAGGCTCACCTGGGCTACGGAGTGATCTCAGGGTTAGCCTGAACTACAAAGCAAGACTCTGTCTCAAAAAACTAAAAAAAAAAAAAAAAAGAAAAGAAAAAAAAGTACTTAGACTTCATTGCAATTTAAGATATCATTTGAATTTCTAAAAATCTTAGTAAGCTACTATCTTTCATACTTCTCTCAGATATCATTGTTATTCCTAACTACAGCTGAGCTAAGGTGAAATTCCATCCAGAATAAAAGCCAAAAATACATCAAGGTTTCAAACAACTCAGCCACCACACTTTGCTAAGGCTTCTGGTGCTCTTCAGGTCTGGGGGTGTCTCTCAATTAGCAGTTTGCAACCACATAACTATACGGTACCTGACTCTCAGAGCTTGCAGTCCTCTTAAGACCTTCAAGGTGAGATACAGTAGAAATTATAACTTTGCAAAGTTTTACTCATTATTTAGGAAAAGTTATATTTTAGGCTAAGGGAAAAGCTAAATCTCTTGAGAAATTAAGTATTTAAAAAAAATTAATTCTGTTACACCAAGAGGCTTTGCTCTTGAAGAACAAGACCTATCAAACTCAGCCTCTACTTGGTAGAGATAAAATGTTCCTTTCACGCCTTTGTTAAGGCTTTCTGAATTGGTATTTATTAGGTAGATACCAAAATCCAAAGGAAGGGCAGCCCTGGATGTCAGCTTCTTGTTGGGCTTTCTCCTGGACTTTAATCCCAGCCAGGCACTGAAGCACAACCCACCAGGGAGAATAACATATCTCAAATATTCCACATCTGTTTAAAGTAATTATGAATATTCTTTTTAAAATTCTGAACCAAGGTTCTTCCACTCCAGTTTTCATCTAGCTGACCAGCCTTGACTCCACTTGTAGAGATTTCTGTACTTGTTTCCATTCTTTTGGAATTTGCTCACCACTCTGGCCTTTGTGACTCCTGTCCATCTTACATTTACACTACTAGCAACTACCAAAATTATTAATTTAAAAATCCCCTGTTGGACTGGGATTTAGTTAAGTGATTCTGGTGCCTGTCTTGTTAGCAGTAGGGCCCAGGTTCATCCCGGGTAACCACATATAACAATGCTGGGCGTGGATACTCAAGTCCAGCAGTAGTCAGTACCGCATACCACAGCGCCGGGCGTGGTGGCTCAGGCCTTTAATCCCAGCACTCAGAAGACAGAGTTGGAGGATTGCTGTGAGTTTGAGGCTGAGCTCAGGGCCAGCCTGAACTACAAAGTGAGACCTTGTCTCAGAAAAAGAAAAAAAAAAATCCTCTTGCTGACATTTCCCATTCCTATAATTAAAAGTTTGATTTACAAAATTAATTCTATTCACAGTTCTGGTCACAAGCTGAATTGCAATTAACTATCAATTAGTTAAAACATTTCCACTGTGCTATGACTTTTAGAGAACCATAATTCATCTTGGAAGTGATGAGATAAAATTTTTAAAAAGATACAAAGATTTACATAGGTCAGACACATGTAATGTTAGATCGTGCTTTTCAATACAGCAACTTTTTTTTTTCTCCTCTGAAAATTTAGTAAAGCTGTCATATTCCAGACTGCTCATGGATCTTAATTAACTAATGGAATTTACCATTGATATCAGGAAGATGCTTCCATTTTCCATAATTCTGTTAATTGTACAGACCATATTAGGGGTTTGTAGAAGGGAATGTGTAATTTACTATTTATTGGTCACATGCCAGAACTTATTCAACTTTTACAAAAGAAATCAATACCTAAACAATAATTTGTCTTTACTAATTCCTGTCATTTAAATATGTATGAGTGGATCATAGGTAACTATCTTCACAACTGATTCAAATTTTTTAAACTTTGATTGAATATTTGGTGCCTCTTAGAATAATGCAAAATCAGGTGACTTGAAAACAATGAAGAGATTTTATATTTTAGATAGACTTAAAATATAGTAATGCAGACAAGAACAAATCACAATTGTTTTTTGGGGAGGGGTGTGGGGGGATTGCCAGTATGAGCTGGACAAGTACACATTGTGACAGTGCTTAGCAGTGACAATAAATTAAAAGAAAATTCAAGCTTGGACTGAAATGCCAAAAGGTATAAAAAATACTAATTTTAGAATATAAACACTTTCATTTTAAGAAAATCACCATCCCTTTTCATTTGTCTCCTAATTAAATACATGAAATCAGTGTGGCAGGCATACTTACCTAGCAGTACAACTAGACCACTCCTGCTCTGAGCTTCTCTGTAATGGCTCACACACAGATGGAGGTCTGCTTTGTCTGGCATCGTTGGAGTTATAGAATTGTTGCATTTCTAAGTTTTCTGATATGTCAAATTGAATTACAAGTTTTCTTTGAAACGTTATAGCAGCGATTTAGTATAGATGACCCTAGAAATTGGAAGAATATGTGAGTGACCATTTCACTTTTGGCTCTGGAGAATTTTAATGTTAAATGTAACAGTCTAAGAAACAATGTTATCATTACTAGGTTTTTTTTTTCCTTGCTTTTAATAAATGAATGAAGAGTAATTTTTTCATGTTTTACGTCCATATTTTTGTCTTTCTACTGCTCTCTTACAGCCTGAATTGTGTTCTCAAAAATTCATTTGTTGAAGTCCTAACCCTCTGTATTTCAGAATATGACCAAAAATAGGATTTCTAAACAGCTAATTAAGTTAGAGTTAGGCCTTGTGGTTAGGCCGGATCTCATTGGCCCAGTACCCTCAGGAGAGGCGGGGATTAGGCAGAGAGGACAGCGTGAAGACATAGGGCAGTGAAGACTGGCCAGCCAGCCGAAAGGAGGGGCTTCAGGAGAAAGCAAGTCTGGTCGACCTTTGACCTGGAACCTCTAACCTCCAAAATAGTGAGAACAAAGTTTCTGTCGTTCACTTCCTCTGAAGTACTGCATTTTTATTTTTTGTACAAGGTATTGAATTTAGGACTTTGCACTTGTGAGACATGCACCGGAAACACTAAACTTAATCCCTGACCCTCTGCAGGTGCGCGCGCGCGCGCGCGTGTGTGTGTGTGTGTGTGTGTGTGTGTGTGTGGTCTCTTTAGTAAATGCAAACTGCTACATGTTAAGGTTGAGAAAATAAGACATAAATCAATAATAATTGTCTCTATCATAATAGATACAAAATTTGTTTAAAATTTTCATTAAAAATATTAAGATATGTACATGTGCCAAACCCACCCCAAGATTATAAATATTATATACTACAAGCATGTAGTAATAACAAAAAAGTGGTATGGAATGAGAAAAAAGTTAACCACGACTTTTCTTGGAATCACAGAAGAGTATAGAATCATTTTTCAGTTTGTTCAAGATGCAAAAATGAAAGCTACTCATGGGGCCCTCTGCGGCACACTGGAGCACCCTGGGCTAAGTGTTTGACTATTAGACAGCAGGAATTAGGATGCTCTGGCAGCGTTGTCAACAAGTGTTTGTTGGTAGGAAGAGAGTGGGGCAAAACTGCACAAGCTTCTGTTTAATCCTGAGCACTTTCAGGAAGATTACAACTCACAGAGTTCAGAGGTCACTCTCTGATTCCAATCACTCTCCTTACATTTAATTATAAATGTCTTGAGATAACCTAGTAGGTTCAAAGTCTCATTTCCTCACGTGAATGGTCCATTGAACCTTTATCCTCATGGGAAACTTGATTATTGAGATGTTCAAACTTAGGACAGTGTTAAGTGAAGGGGCACAACACTGAGTGTTTATTTCCTTTCTTGTGAGAATTAAAAGAACAGCTTAAGACAATTGTATCATATGCTTTGAATTATATCAAAACTTATCTTGTAAGTAATGCAGGTATGCCTACAGCTTGGAATGGTAAGAACCGATGCGTATACAGTGTCCAAGGGGACACTGTACAGAATTGAAAGTTGTCAGGGTGTATTTTTAAATCATCACAGAAGACCTGTATGTGGGTGGTGAATCTACAGATTTTTGTCAGTATTATTCTATCATAGTCAAAGTGTGTGGAAAAGTAGTTTTAAATGTGTATGCTTAGCTAATAGAGAACCCCGACCATCTGTCTTATATCCACAGGACACTGTGGTCAGAAGAGCAAAAGCAGTCCCTGCCTCTTGGGAATGAAGACAACAAACATGCTGTAACTCAAGAGTGACCCACTCCTGCCCGCCATGCTCCTGGGCAGCTCCCGTGGGACTTTGGCTGGGAAGTCAATTGAATTTCAGGGCCTTCCAGAAACTCTTGGCCAGGGGAAGCAACTATTTTCTGCTAAAACATGGACAAGGAGTTTTAGATAATAATCAGAAACTGATAGTAACCATCTGGGTAAGAACACTATCATTCTCTCATTCTTCAAACCAGACTTAGTGTCAAGAATGTATATCTAGAGGTAACTAAGATAAACTACATCTTCAGCCTCCATCCCATTTCAGTTCATCATTGCAGACCCTGCAATGTGAATTTCACTGCTTAATCCAGAGAGCCACAGGAATCCTATCAAAGGATCTTCTCACTCTGTGACCAGCTGAGCCCTGTGATTCCTGCTACCCTAGAGAAAGGAATGACGTATGCAAAGGACTGTGATTACAGTGAGTTACTAAGAAGAAAATTAATCCCAAATAAGTGCACATTCAAAACTGCTTCTACAGCTCAGTGTGAAAATAAGTGTAGTAAAACACACATACAGAGTTCTTAAAAATATTAAGACAGTCTACCAGGCTTCTGTTATGATAATCCTGCCTCCCCACATTTCTGTGTCAAAGTGCCTCATGAAAGGATAGTGAAACTAGAATTGATTATCTAGGAACGGAAATCTGCTGATTAACACAAACAGAATCATGCATACAGACTCCACCCCTTCGTGCTGAGGAAATTAAGCAATAATGAGAAATCTGAGGTCGTTAACCTGCAATAGTTTGAGCTGAGTAGATTCATAAAACATCTGATAATAAATGGGATGTGAAAGTCAAGACACAAAGCAAACTGGCACTTTATGAGGACAATTTGTATGAAAAAATATCTGAAGTCATGGGCAATGTAACTGGGGAATTTCCTAAGTGGAACTTCCTCCCATTCCTAAGAAGAGCAGCAGGTCAGAGCTGTAGTCGCATCTCAGTACATGCTGGCATATTTAGAATTAAGGAAAGATGCCGCTGAAGACTGCTGTAGATTTCTTAATGCTGAGGGATTTGTTGAAAATAACTGTAGAAGTTACTTTATAAAGAACTGTAAATATATCTGCTCAATGTTGCAGTGAACTACCACCTTTCAGGTCAGATTTGTGAAGTTCTGTGTAATACAGCAAGTACAGATAATGTACACCAGTCTTTCCTAATCTACTCTTTTGGTAGGTAAGGCCAAATAAAATGTAAATCAGGATGTGACCCTACTTCCCTAGAATGGAGCATGGAAGACATGCTGCTGTACTGTGTTTTCCTTGCCCTCAAATGTTTCCTATAATGGGCCAAATATACTGAACCTGCAGAGCAACCAGGTGTTAGAGTAAAACTCCGTCAGTAGGTATGTGCAGATGGTGAGTATCTTCCCTGGTTAATTATCAGTGGAAAAATAATTATCCATTTACTGCAAATACCATACCTGATTACACTCTCCCCCAAATTAGTTAGGTAGTCACACTTAGAGATTTTATTTTGCACTGTGCTAGAGATCCCATTTGGCAGCATCCCTGAATTCAGAATAAATCTAACACGAAGCCGTATTTGACATGCTTAGTGAAATTTGATGTTGTGGCTTCGGTAGGTGCAACAGTAAATTTGGATAATGTTTGATTTTAAAAGTAAAAGATGGAAGGAAACATAAGTTAGGCAAGGAAGGTAAGGGGAAGGAAGAAAATAGTTTAATATCATGGGAATCTATAGATGTTTTTAGCACTGAAAAAGAGAATATGTTGTGTGTCTGAGAGCATGGAAGCTGTCATTTGTCAGTGACTGTGGTCACGAGACGTCCAGTCACTGTTAGGAGCTCTGATAGACACCAACAACTTATACAAGTGAGCAGAATGAAAGGATAGTTCTTTTCTAACCAAAACTCAAATTACCAAGTATTGCAACTTATTAAATGCTATATCATTTTAGGATTTATGGAAACAAGCCCCTTTGGTCTTCAGTGTGGTTCCGTGATGAATGATTGTAAGAAGAACATTAAATGGCTGCTCCCTTAACAACATACATGTAAAAGAAAGTTTTCCATAAAAATTAAAAAGCTGCATAAACCTCTGTATTTTCTAACATTTCAAAAGGTTAAGTATATTTAGGATAGTCTTGTTAATTAAGTTAATTTTGTATAATCACCACAGGGAATTTGCACCTGTGTGTGATGTATCTTGATTCCTCTTTTCCCATTCCCTCCCGTCCCTCCTTTTCTCCACCTTATTTACAAAGATGTATTTCAATTTTATCACTCTTTTTTCATTTTTCCTTTTCCCTTCCTTCCTCTCATCCTCCTCACTCTACTGTCCTTTCTTTCTGAAAAACTTCTGCCTATCTCACATCTATTATGCATTTTTGTCTTTATTTACACTTAAGCTTGTCACACCGGAGAGATGATGTTATATTTACACAAGTGTGTCCACTTTATTTTGCTGAAGAGTATATTCTCAAGGTATACCAAAGTACCAAGTAAGGTCTCAAGTTTGTCCTGCTTTATGGCTGTATAGCACTCCATTTTATGAAAATAAACATTTTTTTTAAATTCACTTATCACTTGATGAGCATTTTGGTTCTTTCCAAAATTTAGCTATTACCAACTGTGCCAATTTAAACATTGCTGAGGTATCACACTTTTAATTCTTTTGAGAAGACACTCAGAGAGGGAATAGTTGGGTCAAATGGAACCTCTACTCCACCCTACTGTTTGTTATGTTCTTTTTTTTTTTTTTTCTTTGTAGCAGCCATTCTTCTAGAGTGAGATGAGACCATTTAATTTGCATCTCTTGAACGACAGTGATGCTGAATATTTTTTCATGTATTTGTTTTTCCTACTTCTTCATCTGAGAAGAGTTTATTTATTTCAGATACCCAGTTTTGGACTGGGTTTTTATATTTAGAAGGGTCTTATTTTTTAAAATTATTTGTATGCCCTATATATTAGTTATATATCTGACGAGCAAATAGTTACATTTTTCTCACTCTGTTGGTATTTCTTTTGTGTGCAAAAGGTTTTTTTAATAAAATGAGACCCTGGTTGTTGATTCTTTGTAATATTTCTCATGTGATCAAAGTTTCACTCATGAAGTCTTTGCCTACATCTGCATTTTCAAGAGTTATTTTCTTTTCCAGCAGATTTGGTATTTCTATTTTTAATATTTAGATCTTTGATCCATTTTTATTTTATTTTAGTGCATAATGAGAGACATGAACCTAGTTTTAAGTCTTTGGCATATGGATAGCCAGTTTTCCTAGAAACAATTATTAAAGAGACTATCTTTATTCTACTGAATATGTTTGATACCTTTGTCAAAGAAAAGGTGACAAAGTATGTTTAGGGGTGTTTTTGCATCTTCTAATCTGTTCCATTGATCCTCAGATCTGTTTTATTTCTTTTTTCCCCCAGTACTATACTGTTTTTTATCAATGTAGCTGTACAGTATAATTTCAAGTCAGGGATTATAATGCACCCTGCTTTGCCTTTACTGCCAAGAATTGATTCTGCTATTCTATGTCTCTTGATTCCAAATAAATTTTAGGAGTTTATTCTTGTGTTCTGTGAGGTACACTAATGGGATTTAATTGAGATTGTATTAAATCTTTATCACAATTTTGGGAGTATAATGATTTTCCCTATGCTGATTCTGTCTATCCAAGAGCAATGTATATCTTTTAATTTTTGATATATTTTTTATCTACTTTTTCAGAGTAATTTAATTTTGATTGTAAAGATCTTTTACTTTCTTTGTTAGGTTGATTCCTAAATACTGAATTTTTTAAATGCTATAATGAAAGGTGTTGCTTCCCTAATTTCTCTTTCAGTAAGTTCATTACTTATGTACAAGAATGCTATTGATTTTTGAGTGTTGACTAAATTTGATTATTAAATCTAGAAATCTTTTGATGGGGTTTTCTTTTATATAGAATATCATGTCATCTGCTAATAATGCTAATTTAACTTTTTTATTCCATTTCTTTTTCTTGTCTAATTGCTCTGGTTAATGTTTTCAGACTTGTATTAAATAGGAATAGTGATAGGAAGAAAGGTTTTAGCTTTTGACCTTTAATGCGCTTTGGGCTATCAGTTTGTCATTGTTGCTTTTATCAGGTTATGACCATCTATTCATATTTTCATATTTTTTATCTTTGTCAAATACTTTATCTGCCCCTATTGAGATTATCGTGTGATTTTTGTTCCTGGCTCTAGTGAAATGGTGTATAACATTTACTGATTTGCATGCTGAACCATCCTTGTTTTTTTCTGGGTTCCTGTCAGAGCTCACTTTGCCTTAAGGGTTTATATTAAGAAATCTGTTGTGATTCTGATTACCTATCCTTTAAAATGATTTATTTTTTCTCTAACAGCTTTTAATATTGTGCTCTGGAATCTTGCTTATGATATGCCTTGATGTAGATTTATTTTGATTGTGGCCAACTGGAATTTTATATGCCTTGTTTATTTATATTTCAAATTCTTTTTTCATGTTTAGGAAATTTTCTGCCATTACTTCCATGAACATGTTTTTTGTGTCATTTGCACAGTTTCTGGTTTTTTTTTATTATTATTGACTCTTCTTTGCGTCATCTTATAGCTGTTGGATTAATATTTCAAGGTCCCTTGCTGTATTTAAGATATCTTTCTTTTTGTGGTCTCTAGCCACAGTCCTGCCTTCTAGATCTGATGTTTTGTCCTCATTGTCAGTCAGTCATGTATTCTTGCAATGGAATATTTAATTTCCTAGGTATCTTGTTGAATGTGTTCCATGGATCACATTTCTTTCCTGCATTGGGCATTCCTGGTTTTCATCATTTTCCCAAGGTCCTTTATTGTTTTTAATCTGTCTAGTCTAGATTCATTAAACATGCCCTTCATTTTGATTTTTATTTCTTTTTTAACTTGAGAGATTATTTTCTTTAGTCTCATACTTTTGTGGCTTTTGTTGTTGTTGTTGTTTTGTTTTGACCTTTAGTTCTGCTACTATAACTTCTGAAATCAGGCTTCTGATTTCCTCTACCTCATTGTCCTCTGCACTTGTCCTGGGTGGGCTGGAAGTTGGGGATTTTGCATCTGTGTCTTATCATTTTTCTAGTTTTCATTTTATTTAATTTTGTGTGTCAATGCTTGTAAATACCGTGTGGTAGATAGCTTTATCACTAATATCAAGGCTTTCCAAGAATTGTGTATTTCTCAGGGATGTCTTCTGGGTAGAAGTGGTTCTTGGAGTCTGTGCCTGTCCCCAGATCTTATCTTCTCAATTTACTGAAGATGAGAAGTTGCTCACTATTTGGTTCATTATCCATTCTTTTGGTAGCAGACTATGTGATGATGATGACTCCAAACAATCCCAGTGTTGCCATACAAGAGAGAACGGCTGATCATAACCAGTATGACATCAGCTGGAGGGGTACAACTAGTAATGACAATAACATCAAACACTGATTAGAAACTGACCAGCTGTGGTAGCTATTAATTTGGTACTTTTAACCATAAAACAAGATCTATAGTTAGATAACAAACCATGCAATGGTTTTCCCTTAGTGGAACAATTTTGTCATATGAGGGGAAATTTAAGATGGACAGGGAACAAAGCAGATACATAAATGAAGGGGAAAATTGTGGACACGAGGCAGGAAGACAAAAGGTGGTCACCAACACTTGGAAAACTGGAGGAGAGGGCAGGAGAGAAAGAATGAAAAAGAAAGCCAAAGATTGTGAAAGTGAATCAGAAAGAGACAATGTTCACTCACATGAAAATATCAGAAGGTGAAGAGAGATAGCTGAGGAAAGAAAGAAGCCGAATAGAAGAAAACAAAAATAAAAGTTAAAAACCTAAAGGACTAAACAAAAATCCAGACTGAGTCCAAGTCAGAGCCTAATTCCTTACTGTGTACCCTCTCCAAGTCTGCAGTAGGATTAGTGCTGAGTACCAGCTGATCTTGGCTTCCCAGTGGGGGGCTGGTATTCAACTAGCCACTTTCCAAGGGCCACTTGGCACAACCCGTGACTCCTCTGCCAGAATTTCTCTACTTTGCTGTCACAGTTGCTGTGGCACCTTCTGGCAGGAACAGTGAGGGTGGGGAGGAGGTGCTGCACAACCTACGAATACAGCCCTTGCTTGCTTCCGGTTCAGTCTCCTCTTCAGCGGGTCAAACTCTCAAGGCTGTTTAAACACCCTGCATGGAGTCTATGTCCCTCTCAACCCAGTGATCACCACTCGCTTCTGCCGGTCCTCTGCTGTACTGTGGTCTATAACTGTTGTTGTTAGGGGTTCCAGTTAGCTGCTGGGAGCCGCCACCACCACAAGCTAGACTGCCCTGGACGCAGAAATTTCCTGCCTGCTCTTCCTGTGTGTGCTGGTGAAGTTCCTCCCAGGTAAAGCGTCCTCTGTGTGGAGGAGATGAAAGAAGCAAGGGATCTTGGATCCTCAGACTGTGCCGCGGGCCATGCGGTAGCTGCGTGTGTGCAGTCGCTCAGCCTCTTGGGACTTCCCAGCACCGCAGTTCTCACTGAGCACACACGTGGCCGCGCCACTGCCAGCTTGTGCGCTGGTTTACTGTTTTAGATGCCCTATGTCTAAGTTCTGTTTGATCTACAATTCTTTTATTTTAGACTGATTTTGGCATCGAGATGTTTGTTGCTCTCTTTCTTCCAATTACTGTGTTTTTAGTTTGTCTTCTCTGAGCTAGTCCAATATAGCTCCTCCTCTATTTTCAAAAAGCATTGTCTGTATAGCCAACTAAGAAAAAGTTTAATTACTATTTTCTAGTTCATTTCTCATTATCAATGTCTCTAGCTCTCAAATTCTAAACTTTCCTTTCTTTAACTATAGTGATTATTAATGGATACATTTTTTAAAAGCTTTTACTATCATGGAAGACTACATGCATTCTGGGAAAATTCTCCCTGGATTAATTCAGTTTGTCTCACAGTATCTTGTATATCGTTACCTCTCTGAAATTGTTGATATTAAAAGTGTTTGCCAATGCTTGCAAGAGTTACATATAAATATTTAAATTTACTTTTTGCTTGGTATTGCAGCACCAACAATTGTTTCAAGAAAATAATCACCTATCCTCAAAGTAACAGTCATTTCACAGGAATTTTAAATGATTATATTTTATACTTAGAATTCTGCTCAAACCTGAATATAAACTTATATTTGGAAGTCCTGATTAGAAATAAAAGACTACATAGTGTAACCTTCTATATTTTCTAATATAATTTCAAAAAATTAAGTATACTTAACATCATTTTAAAAGCCAACTGGTGCAAGAAAAACTTCTCTGAAATAAATATTTATTTTTGTTTAGATATGCATGCATAAACTATTTCACCAGAAACTTATACTCTGGAGGTTTTAGCAGAAATAAAAACTACACTTTCAGAAATACTGTTCATTCCTATAGTCCCATTTATTACACAGAATATTTCAGAACAAGTTGATGAAAGTTAATTGCTCAATTTTATTTAGTACAGTGAGAAAGGAGAGAAAGCAGCTCACAGGCACATTAGCAGTCATTCCCACCTCTGACGTTGCAGGAGGGATTTTTAACAGCTTTCATTTTCTATGCAGGAGATCTGCACTGAACTAAAATGAAATATTCACTGTTTGTTCTATCTTACATTTATTCAGCAAGAGCCATTATCATCCATCCCAAGCCCATACCTTTCCAAAATAGCAGAAATGAACAAAGGAGCCATGGACTTCCAAATAGCACCACGCTATTGGAAGCACATCACTCTTGTTTCATTAAGTGCTTGCAGTTTTGCCTCAGGACCGTGGTGACTTGAGTAGATTCCCTCTGAGATGCATGGACAGCCTGTTGATTTTATTACATATTGCTAAACTGTAGTGAGGGAGAAATCAGTGACTCCTATCTACATCTCGGAGAAACCTTGCTTTTGAGTTCATCTTAATAATTAGTTTTAATAAAAATGCATAGATAGAATTCTGCATCACTTTGTGTGATTTTGTAGAACAGAAATATATCAAGTTTTCCAACATAAACATCTATTTCTAATCTATCTCTAGAATTTTATGCAATCATGAAAATGTTCCCCTTGACTAGATTTTAATATTTCTTCTTGTATGTTTTTTCCTTTGCTCTGTGTGTGCCCTTTGCACACACACACACACATGCGTGCTCTCTTTTAAGGGTAAGGAAAACATCAAGAAACATTCTGAAGAAAAAATTCTTTTCTTTTGCTAAGATTGGCAAATAAAAAAAGACACTCAAATAAGGAGGAAACTTACATCAAGGTTAATTGTATTTTAAAATAAGATGCAAGAGAAAAAAATCCAGGTTCTCACACGGAAATTTTTCTAATAGCAATAAAAATTGAAACACACTTTAAAACTTAAAATACAAAAAATAAAATTTGGTCTTTGAGAAAACTGTTGTACACTGGAGAAAGTGCTCTTACCTTCATGTTCTAGAATATCCTAAGCTAAAAGTGAAGCAGAAAATGTTAGATCACAGCTCCTTATCGCATCTCTTCTTCACACTTTTTTTCACTCTCAGGCAGACCCCACAGCAGTACCTCAGGGTTTTAGAAAAGCCGGAGGTCTGGGCATACAGTTCCACCTATAGTTTCTGCACAAATTGAGGCAGTGCAAGAAACTCTCAGAGTCAGGCTTCTGGTTCACAAAAACAGACACATTCAGACTCTACTTAACAATAAAAGTAAATCATAGGGTCCCTCTATGTTCAAAGAAGCTCAATTCTAAATAGCCCCACATCTTATTAACATCATCGGTCAACCAAATTATTTATCCTTTCTTGAGTCATTAATTTCTTTATTCATTTAAGGAATAATTATTGACTACTTAATCCATAACATAAACACGATGATCCATCAGGACAAAGCAGTTACTGTTTTTCCTCAGAACTTGCAGTGTCATGGAGAAGGCAGACCATTAATTTCCACAAAATGTGATGAGTATTATGAGGAGAAAGACTTTCCTCTGGATGCCAATAGACAATCAAGTTTGAGTGTGCTTACTTTCCTAGTCTAACTGCAAATAATATACATAGTTCTTCTGAAATAACTTCATTAAAAATTAGGAGAATTCTTACAATCAAAAAGAATAATAACCAAGTAACTACTCCTTTCTATCTACACCTAATCTCTCTGACAAGGAAAAACTGTTCAAAATCCAATTGCATCTCATTTTATGGATTTTTTTAGTTAGTTGAGGGAGCACAGAGTTAAACAATTTTTCCTTTCAAAGAAAATAAAATGATACTTAATTTTAAAAATTATTCAGAATCTTTAAGCAATGTTTTCTTCATTTAGAGGATTCATTTTGGTTTTATTCGTTTGATTTTTTTCCTTAAAAGCGAAAGTTGTGGTGGGCATAGTGGCACATTCCCACAATCTTAGCACTCCTAAGGCTGAGACAAGAATTCTGCAAGTTCTAGGCTAACCTAGGCAAATTAAAAAAAAAAAAAAAAAAAAAAAAAAAAAAAAAAAAAAAAAAAAAAAAAAAAAAAAAAAAAAAAAAAAAAAAAAAAAAAAAAAAAAAAAAAAAAAAAAAAAAAAAAAAAAAAAAAAAAAAATTAAGGGTCTGAGAATTTGAAGGCCGAGAATTCACTGTGAAGGCCTGGATTTGATTTCTAGTACTGTTCCTCCTCTGCCTTCCAAAGAGTTTTTTTATAAATGGCAAAATCTCCATTTTGCCATTCACACAGTTATTCTGTTACCTTTCTGCCTAAATTGTTAATATTTTATCTAAATTTAAACTGGTAATGTCCAATATATATTTCCCCTTTGTCTACATAGAAATATTTATGCCCACAAGAAATATCAAATCAAAATCAATGAGCAGTCAAAATTTGTGTAGGAGGACATAGTTTTCACACTCTTAATCCACACGGTCTAACGAACAGATGTAGTTTATTTATTGGTGCACCTAAAAACTATAAAAAAATCAGTCACTTGGGTGATGCCACATTATTGCTCCTGTGTCTTCCTTACTGGTTTGCTTATTAGTCCTCATTATTTTTCTGACAATAGATTGATAGCCAGAAGAAGAAAGTTTTTGATAACTGCAGAAATATTCTCAGAAGAAGTCTTCCAGAGCCTCTCATTTATTACCAAAGGAATGCACAGGAAATGGTAAAAAAGAGATGCAGTATGGTTGTATTTTGATTGCTCAAGGCTTTTGATTGTACAAAAACTCACCTCTCTTTGCAAGCAATGGCACTAATGAGAACGTGCTTCGGCCTTGTTCGTCTCTCATGGATGAACTTAGCTTCCTCTCATATCAAGGGAAAGGGGAAGCATGGGATTGTGGGTAATACAGCTTTTCTGTATAAGCTGCAGGAATTTTTTTAAAAATTTAAAATATGAGGGAAGGTTCAGTTTATATTTAATCATGCTTCCTCCCTGTTTCTGTATTCAGAATAAGTTCACAAATAAATGATTCTAATTTTCAGCCAGAATTTAAACTGCAAGTATTCCACTTATTGTGTAAGAAGAACTTAAAGGTTTTTCACAGAGGATTCTTTCCAGTCTTCTCTACATGATTCATATAGATTTGGCTGTGTACATAATTATAAATATTCACACGTTGTACACTTATGATAATGTAGGCAGTTTAAGGCTTACAACTTGGTTCATTCTTATATTTTTGACAAATTGTTATATACCAGCTCACATTACAATAAAATACTGAAACTCAGAGCATTAGAATAGCTTGTTCAATATATTTTTTTAATGTTGAGACAAAAATAGGCTCCTTTGAGGCAAGACAAAACATTGCAATTTAAAATCAGAGAAATCAAAATTGATTTTAGGTCTTTTTACTTTTAGATATGTTTTTTCTGTGAAAGTAAAGAAAATGGAATCAACAATGAAGAAGAGAAAAGGTAAGGTGTGAAACATTAAATTGAAGTAAAAAATAAATATAATTTTGTTCTGAATAATTAAAGGTAAAATTTTCCCCCAGTAAAAGAATCATGCAAATACATATATTATGCACAATCCCTGTGACATTGTGTTAGTTTACATGGGCAATTTTATGAAACTATAACTCAATAAATCTAAAAATTGTCAATTATGTTTCATACAGATCTCTTTCACAAATTTAGAAAAAATTATTCACACAAATTAAATTTTCTATGTTGAAAACTACTTTTACCAAACTATAAATTAGATTTGGTATAAAGATAGTTCAAATATCAAGAAAGTAAATTAATAATACTTAGTGAAATTGTCCAAGTACTATTTTGAAATGTGTTACACCTAATACAATGATACCTGTTGTGGAGATCATAATCATTTAGTAAACTCAAGGATTATGTAAACAAAAAACCTATTCAAAGACTATCTGAAGAGCAAGAGAAAAAGAATATAAATGTGAAAAATGAGAAAGAGGGACCTAGGGAATGAGCTTAATCTAATTTAAAATATCAACAGATTGGAGTAGTGAAAAAGGATGACACAGAGGGAAAACAGGAGGAAATCTTACAAAATTATTTATGAGAAACACTGGACTATCACTTGATACCATCAGCCAAAAGCACATTTGTTAGGCTGTTGGGATGGGGCGGTTAATGTTAGAAACATGAGCGTATTAGGTGAAACTACTTGGCTTATAAAATGAATTTTCTCTTGAAAATCACAAACCAGCAACTACAATTCTGTTTTTTCAATGTACATTTATTACTTCACAAATAAAATGAGAAAGAATTAGACATTATTGTAAAAGTAATACTTGAATTCCTTGGACAAAATCAAAGTGGTAATATATGAGACAGGTTGAACCAAGATTTTTTGCTCTTTTCCATATGTGTTTTACTTTGATTATTTGGAGGATTTCCCGCAGTCCATCCCCATCATGCTGGGAAGTTAGAAAATAAATAGTGGGAGACGGAAATAAGTCCAGTGCTTGGTACTAACTCAACTCTAGTGCTCTGTTGAGAGCAATGAAAATTTTGAATACATATTTTTAATTCTTATAAAATAAGTATATTTCACATTGGGGACACAAAGAACTTTTGGGTTATTCCTTTGTACATGTTTGTTTTGGGAAGATGAAATCACAGAGAAGAAAGCAGTAATCTTATCACATGTAATGTTTTCATGAATATGACACAAACTTCTCTACATGTTTATACATCATATCACAATTGATTAATGAATTTGGTGGCAACATGATGAATCTATAGCATTCTAGATTGAAATATTATGATGCCATTGCCACCACAGTGTTTACTTAAATCAGTGCTTATTGTTCATATTCAAATCGCCATTGAAAAGACCACAAGTCACACCACCCACCTCACCTTTATCTTTACTAAGTGAATGGGAAAGGATTGTATGTTTAATTCACCACAGAAGAAAAAGCCCAGTGGTATATCAAAATTCCTCGGCTTGATAAAGAGAGCCATTTGATAGGAATACGGAAATTGTCCGATAAATGTCAATTTATGACAATAAATATTCAATCTGTCGAGAAATGTGTACTGATGGAGTCAGTTTTGACAGATGAAGAAGACTCAGTGAAAATCCTTTCCTGAGGACCATCCTTCATTAATATTTACATTTCTTTCAACAACACAATTGCTGCAAGCATAGCTTGGGTAAATACAGCCTGCATTTGGCAAATGTACATACCACTGGCCTGGATTTTCCTAAGAATCCCATTGCTTTGGCCAGTGTGCAGGTCTGCTTGTTCCTATGGACTCCTGTACTGATTCAAGGGGAAAAAACCATAGCGCTTATTTGGAAATATGCAGTACTTTTGCAATTAGTGAACTTGTACTAGGAAAATAGAAAATGGTGAGTTGAATTCCCGTCCAATCCCTCAGTTCTTCTGTCCTCTTCATTTTTTATTTTGCAGTCACTAAAAATACATCTGGTCAATAATGGGCAAATAAGATCGGAGGGTTGCTATAGGAACACACAATGAGACGCAGAGCAAAAACCACTCTAATTTACACTGTGTTTTCTTTTGTATTTCCATTGTAGTTAAACTCTGAAACTTTGGAAGACTTTTGTGAAGAAAGAGGCTAGTTGAAATGCAGACTGGCTCTTTCTGAGACAATTTATACAGTAACTTGAGAAACAGTAAGTCCTAAATCTGTATTGCACTGCAAGCGTCAAGCTGCCATTTCGTCTATTTACTCCATACTATTTTCAATGCATTTCCACCTAAATCATTTTTGCACAGGAGAGACCTGGGAATGCATTTTAACAGTCAGGAACTGTAGATGCTGCTGCCAGTAACGAGGAGAGGAGAGAGCTGGCGGCAGCCACCCTGTGCAGCGGCGCTGGCGCTGCCCGCCATCATGCCATCATGACAGGCAGCAGCATCTACATTCCGGCCCAAACCCGCCTCATTCCCAATTCCGCTGAATTTTCCCACCTGTGAACTATGCTGTCCGGAAATCTTGTTTTTTCCGCAGGTGACAGGCCCTGCGGCCTTCTTCCTGACTTCTATTTAATAACTACAGCACGGTCATTGGAAATATTTCAGGGGACAAGCCCAGATGATCCTCATTCCCCAGACCTGTGGCCAAGAGGACGAGGTCACAGCCCCACATCCGCGGAGCCTATTGAGGGCACGGGCTTCCTCTGTGGTTAGAATTGCGGAAGCGTTTAGCTGAACTTCAGCCTGCTTATATCTGTTCATTCTCATGTGTCCAACTGCAAAGCTCAGTCATTCCCTCCCTCCCCACCCCCTAGTAATAAGAGCAACAGTGTTTTCTAACCAAGTGATCAAAAATCTCCATAGATCAAGGTACATCAGCGAGCAGGATCTCTGCCAGAGTCATGTAAATAAAGGCGGGTGTATTTTCCCTCCTTGACTGATAAGTCTGCAACAAAGATCAAGTGTTCATTCCTTCCTCATTAAAAAAAAAAGTTAAGGTTTATGTTTGGCAAGGATAGAGCCGAACTATGATTAACCTACGAGTCATTTTCATTTTGTTCAGTGAAGTGATTTTGTCCTGTGGCATATAGATGAAGCATATACCAAGGAAAGGGGCAAAAAAGGAAAACAAATCCACAAAAGGTAAATGTCACATCAAAATTTTTAAAAATGGAAACTGACATGTGTGAGGGGTCAGTCACTGACACATATAAAAACTATACTTTTTATTATGAAAAAAAACAAGTAGAAGGTGCACAGAGTAAAACACTTAGAAGTTCAGTGTTAGTTTATTCTGCCATCAAGTTATGTAAATGATATCTGCTCAAGAATTTTTAATTATAACCCGTGTGTGTGTGTGTGTGTGTGTGTGTGTGTGTGTGTGCACGCGCGTGTTCATATATGCATGTGGTTTCTGGGAATGGGCAAAAACAGGAAAATGCAAGTAATTTTTATATTACATATTTCTGGTCAAATAGCACTGGAGTAAGAATCAAGCTCTTGTTTTATATTTATCAAAATTTCCGTGGTTGTTCTATTCAAACAATACTAAGGTAACGCCTCGTTGTGGTAAATTTATGTGATTCTAATTTATATTTTGTGAACTTTTCAAAGGAGTCAAGTAGAATTTGTAAAAAGTTAAGTGGATGAATAAATTTCCTTTCCACAAACACAAAGATCTAAAGTTAAACAGTCTAATGTGGCAGAGCAAATTGTAATCTCATGATTGTGAAAAGGAGGGTAGGAAAGAAAAAGAAAAGAAGAAAGAAAGAGAGAGAAAGAAAGAAAGAAAGAAAGAAAGAAAGAAAGAAAGAAAGAAAGAAAGAAAGAAAGAAAGATCATTCTAGGAAATATTTCTTGAATTTATGACCTCCCATTGTGAGCTGAATAATCTTTTAGTTTAGATGTCAAGACAAGTTGGAGAAAGAGATTTTAAGATTTATTCTTAAGAATTCAGAACATTTCTGAATCAAAAAGGAGAAAAGAAAGATCATCTATGTCTCAACTGTATTGATCTGGTCATAGTCTCTTCTCAGGGTCAGTGGGAGGTGTGTCGAGGGGCAGAAGCAAGGAGCTCGCATGCAAAGCCTCAGTACTGGATTCGGAGAACTGCATGTGCAACCCCAAAACAGCTAGCTTTCAAAGAAAGATGAGAAAGAGAAGCGAGACCCAAGAGACCGCATCCGTCTCCCTGCAAGCCCTCCAATCACACGAGTCACTCCTTCTGAGGACTGGACCGTTGACGCCATGATCAGATAGTTCTGTTATTGTCCCCCAAACTCCTTCCACTGGGAAATAGGCCAAAGAAAAAGCAACCCCTCCACCGTAATCATTCCTTATCTAACATTTTACTGAACAAAGGGGTACTGTTGGAAACCCAACAGTCTGAAATAATTTATTTGCCCTGATAAATTTTTAACAATACGAAGAATTGATGTACATATTAGAGAAATTAAGCTCATTAATTTCTAATATTAAGTCATATTTCCACTAGCATGGGTCCTTTGAAATGAGCCTTATCTATATGATAATAGGAAAACTGGCATAGGATTTTGAAATATTCATTTTCTTAATATCATCTCCGCTAAGAAGTGATACTCATGTGTAGTCTGTGAAGCTGTTCAGCCCATTTCGTGTGTCATACTGTCCCCCACACTGGATTCTCCCCCCATTCAGTGTCATAAAACCCACTTTGTGCATACAGAAAGGACGCGTCACATCCTGACAGTGACAGGCCAGTGAATGCCCTCGAGGCTCGGCCAGCAGTGTTCTTGTCCCTCATCTTTATTAGAAAAATGACAGAGATGACTGAACAGGAGATACAGAACTGAACTGCTTACAAACTTTATTCTTCTAATCCCTGATTTTCAAATGTTTTATCTAGCCCAAAACTATCCAAGTGAAGGAAATATAATACAAAAAAAGGCAGAGTTGATGAGTCTTACCCAGTATTGTATCAACAAAAAGTCCACAGACTTTGGCTGAACCGCCCTACATTGAAGTCCACCAAGTTAATGTTTAAGGATCAACCCTGACAGTAACAGAGTACAAAAAGCGGAATTGTGACCTGGCTTACTTTAGAAAGAATTTAGAGCATCTCATTTCATGAAGAAAAGCATCGAGATATAAAATGTGCTTTCAGATGGGAAAAATTTGAGCCAATGAAAAAATAAAGGATAATAAAAAGTGACATGGTACAAGAAGATAAATGCAGAACATTTATGCCAGAAACCTGCACACATAGTAAAGGAAGAGCTCAGATTTGTCACTATTTTGCTGTCAGTCAGCAGTAATAGAAGAACATGACTAGTTTATATAATTTACAGTGTTTATAAGATGAAGATGAACCAATTTCTCTAGAGAAGCCCAGAGGAAAATGATCACTCTCCCAGACCCTGGAGAAGGATTCTCTGTCATGTAGTTAGCCAACCCCTTAATCCCTAAGGTACCTGTTACAGCCTCACAGCGCTGTTACTGCTGCCATCTTTCAAAGTAAGCTAATGACATAAGCCACAAGGACAATAAAATTAAGTCAATAGTGGAGGAAAGTTGATAAAATGTGCTGATCTGGTTTGATTCAGTGATAGATTTGTCATTATCTAGAATCAATATTGAGTATCTCTGAATGGCTATCTTCTCATTTGCTATAGGTACAGTCAAGATAAACAGCCAGAGTGGATATTTGAAATGCTGAATAATGGCTCAGTGACCAACAATGTTCTATCGATCTGCTGATCAATGAGTGGAGCTCACATTTTTAAATAGAAATGGTAAAGAGTAGACAGTGCCATCATGAGGGACCACCCCCTGCACACTCAAGACAGACTGAGGGAGAGTCATGACAAGGCAGAGAGGCTCCCCTCTGCCACTCACAATGCCAAACTTTGTGCCACAAAATAACATGGCATGGCAAGTCTGGAAATATTTACACCAAATGAAAGTAAGCAATTTAATTCATCATCTAAATAATAAATCTCTAGAGAAGGATCTATTGTAATAGAGACAAAACTAAAATCCTGGTAGATCCTAGGATGATAAAAAAAATTGTTGCAAATTATTTTCCTATGAATTGACTGAAAAGAATATTCATTGTGTTATTATTTACAAGCCAATTTGAAATGGAAGTTGTTGGAACAAACACGATGCTTTAGTTCTGGAAGAGTTGATATGGGGGCTTCTACTGTGAAGATAATTTCTGGTCTGGTACTAAAGCCATCTTCACTGAAAAAACTACGCAGCTTCCAGCATTTTGCAGCATCTGTGTATGCAGAGACATCATTCTCATTTACAGCTATTCAGCTATTTTTCATATGTTGTCTGGTTTTCCCAGAAACAACATTCTCTGAACTTCTCTTTTCACATTCAGTTTCCTCCTGTAATACCACAGGCTGCCACATCGCACATGGTTAACAGACCCTGAATGGTAAATACACGTCCAAGCGAGACATTTGTAATTATCTCACAGGAAATGTTCCTTATTCAAAACACTGTCTTTTTTTTCTGTTTTGCTTAAATTATTTTTAGTAAATTGAGTTTATTGATACATTTTAGGAATATGTTATCATCACATTCCTCATTGAGAACTTGTACCTGTACATGATGTATTTTGAAGACTTTACTATATGTAAATGTATACATTTTAGCTCCCACTCAGAAATCAAGCTTGATTAAATTTCAGGTGAGGTTTCATTCTTGCCTTCTAACAATCATTCCAGAAAATTTGAATATACGATATTGAGGAAATAATTTTTAAAAACATTACAGTAGATATCCATGTAGGATCTATTAATTAATCCACTTCTACTTTCAAAAGCTTACATTTGGTAACTCAACTATAACACATCATAATATGAGAAAACAAGACATCATGATGCCACCTACCCCAAAGGGTCACCACTCAGCTCCAAAGAACAGAAAAAAAAGATATAAACTATCTCTAAATGAGGTCATCCTTCAGTGAAATCTTAAACAGATTCAGAGTCGGGCAGGTGTAGGTTAAGAAAGGCACCATCCAGTGTACAAGGCAGATAAGAAAACTGTTGAAGAGGCTGGAAAGTTGGGAAGAGGTCCGGACACAGTACACCTAATCTGACAGAATACATGGAGCATTGCAGGGTTAAGGGTCGGAGGATGGAATTTCCAGTGGAATTGAGAATCGCTGCCATGACAACTGTTCAGGGTCCAAACTTCATTTTGATTAGAAAATTATGAGTTCTGTGAATAGTCTTTTCATTTATGAGTGTGGCCTCCCCAGTATGATCTCCCAGGAAGTTTTATTGCTATATTGTGAGATTAAAACACAAAAACACTGGTTCTTAGTGGAATCTGATAGATGAAGTGTGGGAATCATTATTGGTTATTTCTCACTGCTAGTTTTTCCTCCTTACATAGATGAATGCACAGTTAAAATAGATAGTTAATGGTCACTTCCTTCCTACAGCTTCTCAGATCACAGGGCACAAGTCAGAGGGAATGTTTTCTGAAATATTAGGGTCATCACTACAGTAAAAATGTTCCCATAGCCATTAGAAGATTCCTGGTACTTTGAAATGTTCTAGCAATAACATTGCAGGATTATGTGACTTTGCACAAACTTCTATCTTTGTTTCTCTGCAGTTGTGCATTTCTCCAACATCTTGTGCTGCTTCCTCATGCAGTACTACAGTTTCCACCATTTCTGTTTAAATTAAAACTAAACATGTCTGTTACAATATGAGAATTAAGTTGTGTCTTATACTGGTACAAATCCCCATTATGGAGTGCAATCATGATGTGTATATTTAATGTACCAATAAAGATAATTTTAAAAAATAAATAAATAAATAAATAAATAAATAAAAAAACTAAACATGTCTGGAAGGGAAGGATGCCTTTCTGGAGGACATCATTTTTAAAGAAAATGAGACAGAGAAAGCTCACAATTAGAGGAGCAGTAGCTACTTGTATAGCAGAGGGAGCTTTTGTCCTCCTGGAGTAACTTTCAATGATGAGTGACCTCTCAGTATTACATTAGCATAATTTACACCAATAATTTGTTTTTGTGACATGTGAAGAAAATAATACCCCACAATAAATTAAAGATGCTTGTATGAGTGTGTTATATCACCTTACTTATCTCATTGTATTAGAATCGTAGAGTCACATTAATACAGCAACAAGAGTGGCCATGGACTGAAGTCTGGTTAGTTCACAGTCATATAGGAAAGGTGTTGTCTCATCCGCGCAAGTAGAGGGCTTTGCTGACAATGACGTGTTAATTACAACACGCACCTCACCCATGAGAGGCTATTTCTAAGCTTCCATTTGCCAAGCTGGAGGTGACCCAAGAGGAATCATTGTCTGATGTGAAAACTGGCCAATCACCTTGCCTAAGAGATTCGCTGCAGTTGTCTTTTCAAGCGACCTTTTTGCCTTGTGATCAACCACTTTCTTCATGCTTTATTTCATTTTATTTTATTGGAGAACATTTGAGAATGTTTGTCATGGAAAGAGCTGCATAAATATTAATATATTGATAGGGTTATGGCTGTTCAAACTTGTATTTCATGTCATAGATTTTAAGAGCTACAAAATTTACTGAGTGTACAGAAAATATAGGTATAATATACTTACTGAAATGTCCCAAATGTGATAAAACATATGAATTATTAATCCCAAGAAAGTCAGCTTGAACTTGCTTAAATGCCAAATCTTCTAAACTAATCTTGGATTTTTTTCTGTACTAATGGAAAGAAAATTTAGGATGACAAATAAATACAGTACACCTTCTATTTTTGAAATTCAAAGTTTATTTGGAGATAAATTTTATAAAGGAGATCATAAGTTTTTTACAGAAACACAGATGTTACTCTAGAAGTCTATTAATACAATATATGAATAAGTCAAAAGAAAACACACATTCTCAAAAAAATCTGTCAGATGTTTGTCAAAATTTAAAATCCATTTATGATTTATAAGAAAATTACTAGGGTAAAAATCAAACACAAAGTGCTATCCAGGCAAGGTATCCTATACCTATAAGCTCAGCACTCTGAAATTATACTCTATAATCTAAGACTATACTTTGTAATCTCAGTGCAACTGAGGCAGGTGTGTGGTGCATTGAAACCCAGGCTGAGAAATTTAGCAAATTATTGAGATCCTGACTCAAACTAAACAAAAAGACTCCAAAGGCTTTGAGCTCAATCCCCAGTCTGTGAAAATATATGAGGGGAAGGAGTTTAAAACTTTAGCAAGGTAAAAACACATACTTCAGCTACAGTTAGTGTAGTGTTTATGGTGAAACATGAGCTACTCAGGTAGAAAACTGAAAACACTGAAGGGCAAGAAGCAGGAGAAGATGGACTGCAGCGCTGCCTCATGGCGACAGTCAGGCCTGATTTGAAAGTACTCAGGAGTAAGAACTTCCTGCGGTTTTCCCTTTAATTTGGGGATCTCATGAGGCAGGACATATATGTCTAGTGGAGCCAGTGGCTCAGTTTCTCAGTCTTCTGAGCAATAAGTGGGGAAAGTAGGCACATGAACTAGGCTGGAGATTGAATACAAACACGACAAGAGAAATGAAAGTCAAGTGCAGTGGGTGTGTAGAGGATTCCAGGCGGTGCAGCAGGTCCAGACTTCCAGTGGAGCAAGATGTGGCAGCAGAGGGCTGTCCTGGAAGGAAACCAGTGCAGTTTCCACAGGTTCCTCATCCTTTTCAGTCCTACTAACTGACTGTCTGAATTCCTGTTTCTAATTTTTGGAAACATAATCAGTACGATTGTTTCACTCCAGACCCTAATACAACTAGTAGCACAAACTGACAGCAGGAAATGATGAAGTAATAAATATTGAACTGGAGGACACAATTTTATGATATGATGTAATTGTTCAATAATCTTAAGAGACATTTGAAAACTATTAAGACTAATAGAAATCATTAAAAGGTAATCGTGCCCATGCATACAAATGATTAATAAATAGGCTTTTATAAAAAAGAATACTCCATTTGTGATAACAATCTCAAAGAAGAAAATACAATATAATTAAAGAACATAACAATTTCCATATGTGGCAAATCTATGCAAAAAAATGATATAAAGTTATATTTAACTAAATAGAAAGATTTTTTGGAAAGATTATAAAACTACCAATTCATGAAACTAATAGTGTGAAAAGCATATGAAATATTATTATAATTAAATGATGAGGGGTCAAACTTTATCAAGTTCCCATTTTTGGTTTCAGGGATCAAACTCAGAACTTACAGGCAGGCAGGGCACCACTGAGCTACATCTCTGGCCCTTTAAATCTTTTCTGTGTAAATTAAGTAGAATTTGTTCATGAAGTATTCCTTGGAAGTAATCTTAGGTAATAATTACCAGTGAGTATCATTTGTAAGGACTTTTTGGCATGTAGGAAAGAAGCCTTCTTTTATATACTGCCCTTCAATACAATTAGCCTGTTCTTAATATAATTATGTAAGAATACACAGAAAACCTACCCAAATATAGTGAAGAATTCTATTATCTAGATGTTGTGATTATGGGTTTTAAACTTTTTAATCACAATTTTCTGTGATAAAAAACATTCATATTGTGTAACTGCAAATGGGCATGAGAAAACTAACTTTCAATTTAAGTTCTCCACAAATTAAAGATGAAAAAGCAATAAACATAGTTTCCTCACTGTTACTCATCAGTATAAGCAGGTATTGTAACTGAGAAGCCCTCGAACCAAGCTCATCTCTGGGAAGATTCTCCTCCTTACACTATTATCACCAACTAATCTTCCATTAGCTCTCTAGCAGGTCTCTCTCTACTGTAGGAGGAGGAACTAATTTGGAGAAATGGGAGCGTACACACACACACACACACACACACACACATATACACACACACTCACATACATGACACACACATGCACACACACAAGGATGGAGATAACATCTCTGCCTTTCTAAGATTCACATGGCTTGGAGCCATTTGTTAATAAGACAGGAATAAAAAGATTCAAGTTTTTCGATTTTCTTTATGAACAACTTTTCTTCATCCCTGCATTACCTCCATGTTTTTCTTCCCTTTTAGCACATACACACATAGTAACTTAAACTATAAAAGTAACTGATAATTGATAATTAGTCTGAAGGGAAAAGCAGCTCAAATCCTTGTTTTGCAAAGTGTGTGTGTGTGTGTGTGTGTGTGTGTGTGTGTGTAATTCATCCTCCACATCATCACACTAACAGTCCGACAGTCCATAGATTCATTTAACTGTGCATTGAATATATAGTATTTGTAAAAACTTCTTTCAGAACTGAACATAGTGAGACTATTTTCTTGTCATTATACCACTAACAATGCAAAATAACAAGCAGACAGCATCTGCATTGCATGAGGTATGATAAGTATTCTAGAGATGATCTAAAGCATAAAGTAGATGTACATGTGTTATGTATAAACATTACTGCATTTTTACATATGGTATTCAGAATATCCAGATTTTGGTATCTGTGTTTTCTGTGGATGGAAAAATATGACTGTATTTTCAGATGCACATGGTAAGAAAAATGACTTCTGGAGAGAAATGTTTACTGTGAACTGATGAAACTATACCAAATATTCTTTACTGTCGATGGTGTAAAGATTACTCAGCCTTGAAGACTATTTAATCAAGGATTACATGCATTTCTGTGACTCTGCCTTTATCCTACAAGTGACCAAGTTTCTAGTCTCTATATATCAATACCTAAAATAAGAAAAACTAAATGCATTCTAATTGTGATGTTTATTATGGTAGAAATTCTCCAGTGTGACAGGTGATTGTCCTCAAAGGAGGTTGTCATGCTGCTGTCTAAGCTCTATGTTAAATAATGTAGAACTTGCCACAGTAATGGACTACATGACAAAAGGACTCACTTCCTTTGCTATCAAAGCTTTCCATATCCGTAAAAGGCCACCCTGCACACAGTGTTCCTCTTAAAGAGACATGCAGATATTCTGCTGAAATGGAGAGCTTCTTGTACAGAGATTTTAAAACTGGACATGTCCACACCCAAGAACACAGAAGACAATGCAAGGCTTTCAAATCCATCCAGATGAAATTGCAGCCATGAACATGATACTTGAGGCTGATTAGCTACTGCATTCACCATGGATGTTAAAGCTTGTATTTGGAGATGTTACCAGAAGGAGTCTTCACAGCACACATGACATATTTTGGCAACTTTGCAAACAGCTCAAAAATGGGTAGTTCCCAAATGAAAAAAAATATTAAAATAATTTTCCATTGCTTCGCTTTGTTCCATCTGTTCAATATATGCCAGTCTTTGAGGAGGCATTTTTACAATCCTGGAGAGAAACAGCCTACTTCTCTCAAGAAGTTGGTCCAGCTCTTCCTCCAGTGCTGTTTCTGTTGCTGGCCCTGAGTAAACACAGTGTCAATCCCTGGATCTTGCAGCTAGCATTCCAGAAAACTACATGTTTGTTAGACCACCTATATTTTATACTTCTCTTAATTGAAGCTCAAGTGTCTGTAAATGATTAAAAATCATTTACATGAGAGACTTAAGTCCCTCCTGTAATTTCCTGCAATTATGTGATTTTTAATCATAAAAATATCATTGTTTTTCTTTCTCAAAATTAAACTGCTCTGTTTACTAATAATGCAGTTGCTTATATATTGTTTAAACTAGCGGTTGGCAAGCAGTTGCATAAGAGACAAATTAGACAACTTCTGACATTTTAAAAAATAAATATCTCATTTGACCCCAGCTATTTTATTCATTTACACATGGAAACTTTCTCACTACAAAGTCAGAACTCAGTAGGAATGACAAAGATCATGTGGCATATTTACTATCTAGGTTTCATAGAGGAAATTTCTGTGTTCAACAGGTACTTACTGAGCACGTATTTCATATTAAACACTATACTGGTTGCTGAAAATATGGGTGGGGTCAGGTGAAGAAGAGAAAGAAAAAACTTGATAGTAAAATAAAGGAAACAAAGTTTAGGTGTGCAGGGAGTGGGGTTGTAGGGAGGGCAGGTGGAGGGGGAAAATGAGAATAGCATGTATCATGTACAGGTACAAGTTCTCAATGTTAAATGTGATCATATTTTATGTATAAAATGTACCAATAAATCAAATATTTTTAAAAGGAAAATATAACTGTTAAAAATGTCCACAATTTCACAATTAAACTAAAATTGATTTGGTAGCAAAACTTATGAGTTGAAAGATTAAGAACACAAATTAGGTTTGTTATTCAGGTAAACATTTTAAGACCGGAAGAGGAAAGTATTCTCAATTACAAAAAAGAAATTAACAGAAACTATTATTTATTCCTGAGCAGACTAAAAAAGGTACAAAAATTCCACCTACTTTAATTCTCATGGTGTGATGAGAGCCATTGTCTTCAAAGGCACCGTAGCTGGGGAAGGTACACAATATCCCACTGGGGGTCGCATTAAAGGTGATTACTGGCAAATGAGAGTAATATGGATTTTGATGTGGTTTGCTTGTTCTTCCTGATAAATTATTTGATATATTTCTCCTGCTGGATTAAATCAGAATATCCAGTATTTCTTTGCACTGTGAATACTGATTACAAAAGTGAGCATAGCACCGTTAACATTTATGTACATTTAATTTTATCATGGGCAACAACATTTAAAGTTTATGCAGTGATGTATAATTAATTTTTTTCTCTGACATCAAGACAGACATCTGGTAATTGGACTGATCTAAATCCTCTAGATCTCTCTGTGACTAAAGAAACAAGAATCACAAAACAAATACAGTTAAACCAAGCTAGGAGTGACATTTTATTTTGGAAATATAAATTCAAAAGAACATAAATGGTTTCAACATGTCTTAAAGGATAGCATCTATTCTAACTTCTCTCTGAGGTTTTTTTCTCTGATCTTTGAAATATTAGACAGATAAACTTGTCTAAACCTACAATCATGCTCTGTGTGTCACAGAAATTTATGTGGACACCCTCCAACACAAAGGTGAGCTAGTTTTTTTGGACATAAAAAACTGTATAATTTTTCTTTTCTTTTTTTTATTTCTTCACATTGTTATTTAACCAAAGTTTGCAGATATAGCTACAGGGTCGACTCCTCTGGTTTAGTTTAAACTTTAATACAAGTAACAGGTATTAAGCAATCATTTTTCAGTTATAATTTTATTATAATCTGCCTTCCTCCAGAACTATTGTGAGATCATTAATGATGAGAACATGACTATAAGTTTTCTGAAAACAATTAATAGGAGACTAGAGGAAGCCATGCATAAATAGTATAGAAGAGGTGAAGATGGCCAGTAGCTGCACATCTAGCAAGAAAATTAGCTACAGTTTGGTGAGCAAGGGCATCAAGATGAATACACTGATACATAATTTCAGATATAATGAGGAGATGTCATTCCTATAATGAAAGTTGTTTTTAATTATTTTGGAATATAAGATTCATAATTGAATTCATAATACTACATCTGGCACAGTGTCAGTATTCAAATGTTTGTCAAATGAAAGAACAGACTAGTTTAATGCTAATTTTGATGGAATTGATCTTAAAAGTGAATACATGTCTCTGAGTGACTTATGATAATGTATCAACAAGACCAATGTGTGGATTTTAGTCCACATATGATCTTGCTTACAGATACTGTTGTGTTTTCAGAGTAGTTTTATACTAATGGTATTTTAAGAAATACTTGAGAGAGAAGTTGTCTTGTTATCAGTACTAAAGTTACCATGATTAATTTAGAGACTTAAAGGCATGCACTCGGTAGAGATGGCCCAAGCTAACCTTTGAGCATGCTTCCTTGCAAAGTTCTCACCCATAAGGGAGAGTGTATGAACTCAATTGCCCACAGAATCATTGGAATGGGCAGTGTCAGAATGTGGGTTTGAATATTTCATATCTCATACTTACCCATGAAGAAACTTTCTCTTGGAGAGCTCACATGACCTTCTTACAGAGTTTATTATTTAGTTTAGTTTGGATTTCACTTAATATGAATGGAAGCATATCATACACACCCCTTAGCACTTGATCTTTAGCTCAGCAGCATAGTGAAAGATTCATTGTTAGTGACAACAGTAATGTAATTGTGATTTTAAAATTCCATTGTGCAGCAGAAGATGAGAACCTACCAAATCTTGGCTGAAGGAGCAGCTGAAGAAGACAGTCCTGGAGAGTAAAGTCACAGCGGCCAGATTTACACAGTTCCTTAAGAGATGCAGGAAGTTTGAGATTATACTGTACTAGGCTACACTTTGGGAGCTTCCTTTAGACACAGACCATCCTGTGCCACCCACTGAGACCACTATAAAAGAAGCCAGAATGAGACCCTACACTACAGATTATGGACTAAGGTGAATGAGACCATCACATGCCCTGTTTCAGTATTGCACCAAGATTAGCTAAGCAGCCACGTTGATGGCTCGTTTTGGCAGCACATATACTAAGCAGCCAGGTTTGGAACCTTGCTGTTTAAACACAGTTTGACCCACATTGTGCCTCACCCTGTGAAGCATTCTTGGAGAGAGGAGCTCAGTGGCGACCCCAGGGCTCTCGGGAGCACCTCCTGCTCCTATCCCAGCCCCCCGTCGTGTGTGTCTCTGCATCTGAGCCCCACGCCACCCTCAGGAGCACACTCCAGCTCTCCCAATAAATCTTTTCCATTCTGAAAAAATGTCATTGTATAAATAAATATCATTTGTTGATACTCCTTACTATTGTTTGCATATGTGAAATAGTTGTTGCAATATTTTAATATTGTAATGAATTGTATTAATAGTATTTTATATATTTAGCACTCACTAGTAAAAATCTCTATAATGTAGAGTTTAAGAACCACTAGTCAAACACAAAAACAATTTGATAACATAGATAATAGCTTCCCAGTGTATTACAGAAAAGACTGAAATGTTAAAAGCCTTAGCCATAGGCATGAGTAATTACTGTTTAATGGCATTTTATCTCCATATATATGTGTTTGTATAGATAGTAAAAAGCTCTTGAAAGGATTTTAAGAAATGCTCTCTCTCTCATATGAATTCATATATATATATATATAAATATATTTTCCATCTGCTCACCTTTTATAAAATGAATACATTGATGCATTTTTCTAGTTTTCATTTTCTACATCCTTATCAACTTTCTTGTCAGATTCCAGATTTTCAGGCCAAGTTTATACTGTGCTGCATAGAATGAATTCTGGGTATTCTTTGATTACACTTATGGAAGAATAGTTATGATTATTTCATAAGAAATTATTTTTAAATCTTTAGAACTTTTATATCTTTATGAGAAAATTTTAAAGTGCAAAAATTCTGCTGGCTATCAGCTTTGATGTTACATTCTTCTAAAAAACTGGAGAACTCACAAAATATGAAAATCATTCATATTTTCCATTTATTATCATTCTCACCTGTGTTACCTATACTTACCGCATTTCCATTCTTCACTGTATTTATATTCATGACACCTGTTTTTCATCAATATTTCTGGAGACGTGTTTATTTCATTAGTTTTCAAGACAACCAACTCTATTTACATTGATTCTCTCTATTGTGTTATTTGTTTCTATCTCATTAATTTGTTTTTGCATTTTTATTGCCTGCTGTTAAACCCCTCTTTCCTTGTCAACTGTATGGATTGGTAGTTAAAAAACATTTTACTCATAACTAACAGCTTAAATCACATAGTAACCTGAACAGGAAAACATGATAAACTAAACATAGCTACCAGTATTGTGAAGATCTATTGGCCCAGATTAAAGGAACAATTTCAGCCAAAGAGCATAAGACAATGTTTCAAAATAATTTTCCCTCCAGCTTGTGAAGTTCTGAGATGCTGAATAATCCTTTGATAGAAACAGCTACACAGAACTGTGATTAAATCAGAAGTCATAGCAACTTGATAATAATCTTCCTCAACTCATATAATTCTGATCTCTAAATTTTATTCATGTAATCTTCATATGATAGAACACTAACACACATACATATCATTTTGGGGGAAGATAGTATTGCCTTAAATGCAAATGAATTTATGAATAATTATAAAATGTTTTAAATATACAAAAGGATATAAGAGAACATCACATACACAAAAGAACTCAGTAAAAATAGCAGCTAATTAACAGAAACCAACACATAGTGGACTGCAGCTATAGGAAGTGTCTGTCAAAATTTATATATTCCTTTATGCATGAGAATAAAAGACACTACTGAAAATTATTTGGAAGTAAAGCTTTAAAAGGGTATATTAGAATTGAATAAAGTAGTGCCTTAAGTTATAAATTAATTAGATAGATGTAAAATGGATTAGACATCGCTGAAGAGTATTCATATCCTAGAAAACTGATCAGAAGGCATATTCAAAATGAAGATCTAGGAGCTGGGATTTAGCTCAGTGGTTCTGAAGTTCACCTCCTAAGGCAGAGGCATGAGGTCCCGAGTTCGATCCCTAGTACCAAAAATAAAAATAAAAAATAAAAACAAGTAAAAATAAAGCCAACACAATGAAGATCTAAAGTGATAGAAATTGCACATGAAATTAGGAGACAAAGAACATGGTAACAAAGAATGAAATACCACTAACGCTCCTCTAAAAGTCTACCAAATAAAGCAGATATCCTTTTCAGGAGATAATGACTGAGAATTCTCCAAACTTTGCAAAACTTGTCAAAGTAAATCACTTTGCACATTCAAGTTCTATGACTCCAAACATTGCAGCATATCCTAGAATAACTACTATGTTAAAAAGCTTTAAAATACCTAGAGTAGCTAAACATTTATTGAAATCTTTTAATGGGAAAAATAGTCTATTTCTCAACAGACACAACCTTAACCACCTGAGAGTGAAATAATACTAAACTACAACAAAAATTATCTGTTACCCTAAAATTATTTTCCTAAAAAAAATCCATTAGTGGAGAAGATACAATAATTATATTTGAGACCAAGAGCATGCGACAGAATTCATCAGTGGCCCTTTTACCATAAAGGAAATATGGAAGAAGGTTTTCAAGTAGAATATAGTAATAATAAACTGAATTCTGGATATGCATCGAGAAACAACGGCAATAGTTAAATATTGATTTTGAAATGAGTTACTGAGATTATTTTCAATAATGAAAATATTGTTCTGGGCTGTCTAGGATTAGGGTACAGTTTATTTTTTCCAGCTATGATGCAGGATACAAGTTCTACACTAATTGTCATCATGCTTTTGGTGTGGTTTTATTGTGAGGGCAGTTTGATTTCATCCTGTCTGTGTGAGAACCACACCTCACAGGTTTCAGCTCTCTGCATCCTCTAGTGGTCTTTGAACACTTTAGAATTAGTATTTCTAAATAGCCTGCAAAATCCATGGGCTAAAACCGTTCATTAATTATGAACTAAATGAATTAGAAATATGAAAATGAAAAGAATTAACATCTATTACTGTTTTGCTGATTCAGGGACTATAAAACAGTGACCTGATTACATTTTCAGAGTGACATACAGTTTGCTAGGACAAGTTTTCGGTTGCAGGCCAGAGCATGTGTTCTCAGGACCAGAGCTACCCCTGAGCCAGGAAACTGCTGTGCTGTCAGTATGGACGTTCTGAGTCCAGCAGCCACAGCAGGTTCATGATCCACGTCACTGAGGACGGCCGACGTCTACCTGCTTCCAGGGCTGCAGCTGACAGATTTCAGACTCTGCAGGGCTGATGATAGAGAGTGAATTACACACTGGGAAGTATCAGGCTCTTAACGTGCGAAGGGTAACAAAGACTTAAATAAAGATAACAAACACTGCATCAGAAGACTGCTGAAAGGAAGATATCACATAGATGAAGAAAAAAAACTTGTGAAAGTGAACATGATGTTCAGTACAGAGAAATCATACTTATTTTCATGAAATAGTAAGAATAAATTTAATGAAACATTTAAACTACAAGATACTGTTAGATAAAGGGTTCTACTTTGATTTAAACATCCAATAGAATAAGTTATTAAAAGATGTGGCATTTTTCTTTAATAAAATAAATTTTGTTATTAAAATATATGAAATATAGATGGTGGGCTAATCTTTAATTATAAAAATTATACAGTATATATTTAATTTGAATTTTGTTTATATTCAAAATTTATTTTGAAAACTGCTCATATAATTTAAACAAATTTAAAATCTTCATTTCTTCTCAATAGCAATCTTCAGTAAGATGCAAATCAATTAATGTATATTGTATGCACAGATTTTCTCTGGTTTCTTATATTGGATATATTCTATATTTAGCCCATAGACAAATGATATCCTTACATTTAGTTATGACATCCTTACATTTACTTCACATTAGTAGCATGGGTTTCCAGGTGTGGACAGATCTACCAGAACTGGAGATACTTGAGTATCTAATTTTTACATTTTAAAAATATGTTTGTCTCCAATGGCTTACAGTTTACACCCCTGTAACTAACCATTCTTTCCCAATGACTTGCCCCACAGATGACCAAATTGCTTTGGAAAAAGAATGTTTTCCTCCTGGCCAATGTTTTACTATAGCATAACTCACAGCAGCTAACATTCATAAAGAAGGAACTCTGCCAAAAATTTCAAACATCAGAGGCCATCTGAAACTTGCTGTTCATGCTTTCTCACAACACCTTTGTGAATACTGAATTCCACTGAGAGAGACACGGCTTGCAGTGTCTGAATGGGAAACAAAGAAGGTCACTTTCTGCCCAAACTTGAATGAGATTTTCAGTTTCGTTTACTTAGAAAAACTGTGATGGAGGTGCTCAGAAATGAATCTGCAAGTATTTATGCACCACAGCAGCAGACATCAAAACGTCCCTCATTTATTATCCTCCTGAAATTGTTGTCATAATGCAATTATGTAAATGAGGGCTTGCAATCACACTGAGTATTTGTTCCGGTTTTGAGGCAAATACTTATTAGATCAGAGTGATTTAAGACAACAAGAACTCACCACCAACAGAATTCACAGAACGTGAAAGAGCATGAGAAATTCCCACTGGAACTGTTCCCAACATGCTGCATAAATAAAGGTAGGGTTTGCTGAAGCTCCCCCTCCCACCCCCTCCATTTCCAAAGAAAGAAGCTTGCTTGGTTTAAGGAATGGAGAATGGCTCAGTCCTCACCCCACTTCTTCTACCCAAGTTCTGGGGGTGGTGCATGTGTGTGTGTGTGTGTTTCCTTTTATATCCTCCAGCTTTCCCTGGCTTTCCCCCACCCCTCATCCCTTCCACAAAGGGCTTCCAGCAGAGAGCAGCTGGTACCGTGCATTGGCTGCTTTCCCCAGACTCGGGGGCTTTCACAGGAAATCAATGGCTGCTTATTTTCCCCTGCACTGCAGTTTTATGTGTGGACTGACATGGGCCCAACCACACCGATCCATTCTGCACAGCTATTTCCATTCAGATGTGTCTCCTTACAAATAGCGGAAATTAGTGGAGGGCCAGTGTCAAACTGCTTGTCACATCTTGTTTTCGGTCTGTTGAAATCAGGTTTACAGTGTCCTATTCAAAAACGTGGGCTCCTTTTGAGTCTCACAATGCATTTCAGGAGTTCCACCAGGCGATAAATGCAAGACTTCACATTGCTATTAAAAAATAATCAAAATGATTAGGCTTTTGAATTTTTTGAAGGAACCTATTTGCATGGATTGCATTGTCTTAATTGGAGGATGTCATTTATCCCTGGGCATTCATCTTTTTAATGTGTAAAAGTATTCCTTGTTCATTTGTCAGTATTAGCACTGCAGTGGGTGAATGTGTTCTGGTGATTAAGTTGCAGTGAATGAATGACTAACCATCTATGTCAAGCATGAATGCCACACGGCACCATGCTAGTACTCCTCAAACCTTCAAACAAATAATAATTAGCAAGTATTGAATGCATACTATGCGCCCAGAACACTGCTAAATGCTTCACAACTCATTTAATTCTCACAACAACTCATTGAGGTAGTTACTCATATGATCCCCATTTTCTAGTCTAGGTAATTGAGGTTTAAAGTGATTACATTTTCCTCAGGGTGTCACAGTTTGTCAGAGTCTAAGCTGAGCAGAGTCCAGGCAGGAAATCTTGTGCAACTTGGGACTTCCGGGAAGCACTGTCTATGTACCTTCAAGCTCATTTTTATGTGGAGTGGGCAAATGTACTCCAAAAACTAGGGAAAGCCTCCATTCCAGCCTGGAACTCGACCTGACTACAGTCCAAGGAAGGAAATGTAAGGTGAAATACACCTCTGATTAGGCCCTCAGTGCTGCATTTCAGAGATGACCTAGAGACCACAGCAGGTTTTATGTTGGTACCAATGTGCGATGGGGTGGGGCCCTGAAATAAGAAGGTACAGATATCCGAAAGCCATATCCCCCCCAGAAACAGGGCTGAGCAGCCACATGCCTGGGCACAACCAGGCACTGCCAAGGATGCAAGCTGAGGGAGGCCCATCCCTTCCGGGGAATGTCTGTCACGGACATAACGCAAGGGGCTTCTAGAAGAGGTGCTATCGGTCCCCTCCGTGGTCACACTGAAAAGACGCCTGTCCTGTAGTCTGCCACTCCCACCCATATGAAACAATTTTTCACTCTTTAAATAAAAAACAAACAACCAAGAAATGCCTAGGATACAGTAATAGCTATGGTAAGTTCTTTTATTTTCTTTTTAAGGTTAAAGCAAAAGATACTTTAAACAATATTAAACTATACTATGATCTCCTCTTTCTCTTCAGATATAATCATTCTCACAAGGGATTTCTGTAACTGGTCTGCTTTTTTATATTCTCACTACCTAAATACGTTTTCAGAAACATTACTCTTATTTCATGAGTTTTGAAAAATTTACAACTGGTATCACATTGTACCTAAAATGCACCACACTTACCTTGCTCTCTTCTCTTCTAGCAATCCAGTCGGATACTATGTGATCACCCTGGAAAACTTATTCTAACTGTCCTTTATAGAACTGAACTTAATGAATCTATCATTATTTATATTTTCTTTGTGTGTGAATCTTGTGTTGCTTTCAAGCTTTTTGCTACTAACATAATACTACAATGTCACTCTGTGCAGGTTTCTTTCCACAAATGTATGAAAACTTCCTTTATCACACTTTATAATGATGGCATTGGATTGTGGGCTACGTGCACTTTTAATTTCAGCACATTTTTTTCATATTGCTTTATTAAATGGCTGCAGTAATTCACACAATTTGCAAAACTTACTAACAGTACTTATTTCCCAATGGCCTCTTTAACATGTATTATTGTAACTTTTGTTGTTTTGCCAAAATAATATATGAAAAAATGATATCATCTTGTTTTAATTTTAACTTTAATTCCCAGAATAACCAGTGAGGTTAAAGTTATTTTTAAATAATTACTGCCTTTCAGCTATAACCTTTACCCATCTTTAAGAATCTGGCTACCATTATATTCTCCATGAGCAACAACATATCAGTGAGGAAGGAAAGTATGTTCAAATCATTCCCATGTGCAATTCTGTAGTTAATATTTATATAATCATAATATTACAAATATTGTTTTCTCCATCAGTTGTATTTTATCATTTTTTTTATAAATGTGGTTTAGGCTAGCCTTGAACTCCTGAGCTCAAGGAATCCTCCTGCCTCAGTCTCCTGAGTCCTGGTACTATAGGTATACACTATTTCACCTTAGATGGCTTCACTTTTAAATTCAAACTATAGGTAACACTTGGAAGGCAAAGTTGTGTATTGTTTGTAAGTATATTTTTATATGGATTATTTGAAAAAATATGGTGGACTGATTTTTGAAAGACATTAAAATGAAGAGAGTTGAAGGGAAATAGAAAGGTTAGTCTATAAATACCTTACAAAACTGACAGATCATGAATAAACTTAGAATTACAAAAATAGACAACTCAATCAGAGGTATGAGAAACAAATTATAATAGAAAACTGGAGGAAGGAGACAAGATTTGCTACTGCACCAGGTAGCTCTGTTGTAACTTTCATCATCTTACATATTATTTACTATTATAATAAAACGTGAGACAGAAAAGGGGTGTGCTTCTCACATTTTGATAAGCAATAGTCTCTACAAGATGTTAGTGTGTAGTGCTATCCAGTAAGATGGCTGAAATATTCTGTACCTGTGCTGCCCAACATCACCATTACTACCAGCCTGTGAGCATTTGAAACGTGGCTAATATAACTATAGATCTAAACTCTTAATTCTTTACCTTTAAGTAACTTTAATTGAGATACCTGCATGTGCTACATGACTGCCAAAGAGTGCAACTGTAGAGAAGTAGTTCTCAACATTTTACTATTAAAACCCTATAGTATTTTTTTTTTCTCAAAGAATTCACCACTCTTTAAAGGACCTCTGCCAAAGCCATGTCGGCAATAATGTGCTTACAGAACTGAGGCAAGTACATACTTCTCATCAGAACCTGACAAGTCTTCTAGGTCTTTATATCCAAAACTCCTATTACTCTGTTCCCTTTCGAGCTCCAAATCAATGGAGGAAGATGCTGAATCAGAAACAGCCTCCCACGCCCTCAGTCTAGCTGGAAAGGCCCTGCTTTTCCCGGATGGTTACAGGAGCGGCTCCGCCAGGCCTTCCTCCTGCTTTTCAGGTATCCCGGCCTTCGCAAGTCCTGAAGGCAGACTTCGGTGAATGGTTGAGACGCTGGGGGAGCGGGCCCACTCTCCCCCGGCTGAACCTAAGCGTGGGTTTCCAGCGCTCGCTTCCACGAAGGAGAAAAAATGCTGAGCTTTCTTCTCTTGTTGCTGTCACTGAAAGAGAAAAAACATTCTTCAGAAGGAATTTCTGGCATTATTCCATTTACATTCTGCTGCAGAGAGGCGTCCAGGGGTCACTCAGTAAAATTAATAATCAGAATGTAGAGAGAATGCGTGTGATATATTCACACAGCTTTTCAGTCACCTTCAGAGATCGTTTCCTTCTATTCTTATCTCGCTATTGGACAAGAAGATGAATTATCTCTTCTGGTTTTTATGTTACTAGCCCTGGGTTCAAGTAAATTCCTATGAATTTGTTTGAAAGTCTGTTGAATAAAATGAATGAATAACAGATGATACTTATCCTCAAAGAGCATAAAACAGGTTGGAAATAAAGTTTCATTGACTCATTTTATTATCTGTTAATACTTAAGTCCCCACTTTCTGTCACTGTGTCTGCCACAAGTCCTGTATCTTACAGGCCAGTGGTGGCCGACCTTTCAGAGACCAGTGCCCCAAATGCAGCCTAGACCCACTTATTTGTCACAAACTGCCAACAATGAAACCTAAGTACTCAAGTTTAGTTTAGAAAAGACAACTTGTACGTTAACATCTGTCATAAGAGAAAAACTAATAAGACAGGCGCCATAGCTTCACCACCTCCATTATCTCTTCTGTCCCCGAGCCACAGTCTCAGTTCCGCTCTCACTCGTCTGCTCTTTGACAGTATTTTCTGTGGTTTTCTCCACTCTTGTAGGAGTCACTGTAAGGAGGCCTGTGCATCTGATTTCTATCACAGATTGTCCTGGCCTCCTAGTCCGGCCTTGGCACTATGGCTAGGGCAGTGTTCCCCAGCAAGAGAGATCTGTCAATGAACAAAGGCTGTTCTTACATCAGGATGAGGGAATCTTGTCACCTTTTGAATGATCTTGAGTGTTTTAGAAATGTTAAGTACAGAGCCTGGGATTTAGTTCAAGAGCTACCGTGCCTACCTTGGAAGTTCAAGGACCTGAGTTCCATCTCTGGTACTTTAAAAAAGAAAAAGAAATGTTAAGCTAAAAAAAAGGAGATAGGGTGTAAAATTAAATCAGTAATAATGAGAATAGTAATCATTATAAAAAGCATAAGAATTTTTTGAAACATTACTATGATATCATTTCTGAAATGACACAATATATTTGCATAATCATGTGAGGTAAATGTTACAGTCCTAAATTTATGGTCAGATTCTTAGGAACCAAGATGTTGCATTATACTTATTTGGTTGATTTATTGTGTATGGCCCATATTAGAAATTTATCGTACTTGAATTCTTTAGTATTTTATAGGAAAAAAGGAATTCATTGGTTAAAGATGACAAGCAAAACATTGTTATTATTATTGTAGTAATTGTGTAATTGGAAACCTAAAAGTTTGAGAGCCCTAATATTAATACAACCATTTTCCCCTGAATTAAATGTTGACGAAGCCACGGTTGATGGTCAGGGCCTTTGTCTTAGGGCAGCTGTACTTCAACCATTCTGCTCAGTATTCGGGAATATGGAGAGTCTGCAACAGTCAGACAGAGCTGATTCACCTTTAGTGCTTCCTCATGGAAGGAAAACAGTCCTTATTTGGCTCCTAATACCCAGGAGGCTTTTGTAAAAACAGAAGCAGCACAGTTGGGGGTGTGAGGGCTCTTCAAGAAGATGGTATTTCCAGAGAAAGGTTTTCATGACTCAGCAGCTAGAGCCAGCTTTGAAATAGGAAATCAGATTCCAATTTTTATCTAATCAAGCCGGTTATGTTGTCTGTCAACTTCATTTTTATTATTTTATTTCATATATTCAAAAATAAAATAATTTAAAATGGATCCCAATCAGATATCTGATCTTCACTCCTGCACTGATGTGTTCACTGCCTGACCTCATCATGTGACATCTCTTGCTGAATTTCTTACAGATTCCTGCATGGTTTCTTTTCCAAATACATACAAGTAAACCACATATTCTACTTCCCACCTTTCTTACAAAAATGAAGTAGAGTGCTGAGTTGCTAATTAATGGGACCACATTCCGAGGAAGGTAAGTTCTGATGCTCCTACTGCTGGGCAGGCAAAGGGAGGTGTGGCCCTGTAGGAACACTCACACCTCTGTAGTCCACCGATGAGGCAAAACTCTGTATGTGACACAGCACTTGGTAACCTGTGTGCCCTTCTGAAATTTTTACCTGAAAATTATTATCAGAAATCTTCTTGCATCAGTATACAAAGAGATGGTTCAGTCTTTTTCTGTCTGCATAATATTCCATTGCATAGGCATGTGTGTAAACTATTTAATCAGTCCTTACCTGTGACCAGGTGCCACTGAGCTACATTCCCAGCCTTTCAACATTTTTCTATTAAAAGTAGATAAGTAATCTGGAATTTATCTAATTTTACATATGTGCCAGTGGACAGGTGGTGTCTGCACCCAGACTTGTAAAATGAAATACAAAGAAGTGACAAAGAGGGAATTTTAGAGACAAGACCTCAAATGTCTGCACAGTGATTGTCAGTGACAGAAAACATGGGCATCCCCTCCTCTGCCAAGACTGTTAGACGCTCCTCTGCGTATTGATCAGACACAAGCAACTGACAGAAGCCTCCACTGTCCACAACACAAATACGCATCAACACTTGCCAGATGACCATTTAAAAAGAATCCCACTGAGGATTTTGGAATGAAAAAAATGAATTAAAAGAATGATGAGATCATTTTAATATTTTAATTGTTAATATATTAATTGTTTAACATCTTAAACATGGAACTAATGGAAATAAATGCTCCATGAATTGTGTTAAACATAAGCAAATAAATTCTGATTATGTAAAACTTACAGTACAATTAGAATAACGAAAAGATGAAAAAAGGAAATGGCAGATAGTCTTGCCTTGTAATATTTATATGTAGATAGCAAGAACTCAATCAAAATTCACGAAAGTTAAAATATAAGAAGAAAAATAAACAAAGATTCTTAATGTTTTATACTCTCTCTTTGGATATCTGAGAAATGCAAAGGCTGATGCACGAGGATCTCAAGGTTGAGCTCAGACTTGAGCTTTAGAAACTTACACTGTATCAAATTTAGAATTTAGAAAGCATTGGGGGTGTAGCTTTAGAAACTTACACTATATCAAAATTTAAAATTTATAAAGCATTGGGGGTGTAGCTCTGGGCAAAAGGCCTTAAATTCAGTACCCAGTGCCACAAAAAAAAACTGAAATAAAGAAAGAAAAAGACATGAAATTGTTGTTAAATACTTATTTGAAATTTAGTAATTCCTTCGGCTCTTCTTGTTTTCAATGTTGAAAACAAGAAAAATTAAATGCAGTGATGTTTTTACAAATTAGCTAAAATCATTGGAATATAAGGAAATTGTATTATCAATGTTCAGATATCTCTGTATACCTTCTTGTCTTTCTGTATTATGCAGCTATTCAAAAACACCTCTGGCCTTGTGGTCTCATAAATAATATTAGTGCACATACAGAGTTTGTTCTCTTTTACTTGATTACTTATTTCTTATAATGTTCATGTACTTTATTGAGCTAGTGATACTGCATTTAAAAGGCAAATACTACTTTACAAAAGTGTGCTTATCAAACTACACCTCAGATATTTTAAGTAATAGAAGGGGGATGTATTCATTGTAGGCTCTTCAATAGCTTTGGTACTAAAGACAAATCACCAGCCCAATACTAAAGGGTAAAGCAAATAAATATTATTAAGTACATGAAATGCTCTACAAAACTTAAGGAGAAGTTTTGAATCCCCATAAACCATCAAGAAACAATGTTACTGGGCTGGGGATTTAATTCAGTGGTTCCAACACCTGCTCTGCAGGTGCAAGGTCCAGTGTTTGATCCCCGGTAACCACATAAAACAAAGCCAGGTGTGAAGACTCTCACCCACCAGCAATCAGTACCACACACCACAATGCTGGGCATGGTGGCTCACGCCTGTAATCCCAGCACTCGGGAGGCAGAGGCAGGAGGGTTGCCCTGAGTTCAAGGCTGTGCTCAGGGCCAGACTGAACTGCAAAAGCAAGACCCTGTCTAAAAAAAGAGAGAGAGAGAGAGAGAGAGAGAGAGAGAGAGGGAGAGAGAGAGAAATGTTACTTATATGTACTTATATGATGTTCAATGAAAAAAGCTAAAGTATAAATTCAATATAATAAATGCAACCATTTAAAATTTATGTCATAGGTAGAAAAGACAGAAAATAGATCAATTAAAACTGTTTAGAAACAAAATGATGGTGATGTGGTGATTTTTTTCTCCTTTTTAATGTTTTTGTAATGTTATGGGCAAGCTTTGTGTTTTATTTGGTTGATACTTAAAACCACAAAAGAGTTTACATTAATATTTAAATGTCTGGACTAACCCACACCCATGGCTTTCATGGAAAACTTCTCTGAAATAATTTAGAGTAGCTCAAGAATTTATTCAAGGGACTCTACTAAGATAATTCATTATTTTAATTTATCTTATGACCTTATCCTAGAGAGTGATGAATGCACACTGAACATCATTCTCCAGTTTTCTCTTAAAATTACATGAACAACATCAGAAATAGAACTTATGCTTTTATTTGAAATAGTATCCACTTTTCAATATATTTTTGTAATGTTCTAAGACCTGAACATTTACTTAACTTAAATAAATTTTTCATTTGATAATGAAATAGCAGAGCTAATTTTAAATGACTGTGGTTTTTAGAATGTAATCTTCTAGGCGCTAGAAATCTGAGTCTCTGTCACCTGCACAAGCCGCAGAGCAGATCGTTATCTCTTCGGCCCTGAATCTTGAATTCCGTAATCTTGAAGTTGAAAGCAACTTATTATTCCCCACACAACAGTGAAGCTGTTAGCTACATATTATACTGGATTTTTTATTTAATCTCTCGAATGTGTGTTCTTGTTCACAAGCCAAAACAATCCTTCCAATGGTGCCACCGAACAATGGAAGTTACTGACTTTGGCCTTCTGCTGCTGGTGACATCATTCTCCGGAGGCTGCTAGAGGCTTACTGCGACTCCCGAGAATGCCGCGGGAGATGTTTGTATCTGTTGCAATGCTTCGGGACGACTGGGTGGGCAGCTGGACACCTATGCAGAATTTAGGCTTACAGGTGAGAGGGCTGAGAACGTAAATGGAGCTGAAGGGGTATTAGGCAACTACTACACGCGCCTTCTGTGGGGAGCGGAGGAGGGGACCCAGCCCCTGGCTAGAAATTCTATCGACTCACAAGTCTATGTTGCTGTCCCTTATGGGTCTTATTATTTCACCACCCTGGCGGAAGTGAGAAATGGAATAGCTGCAATGTTTTTCTTTAGTAGGTTTCCTTGAGGCTATATTTCTATAGAATTTAGCAAATCAAAAATAGCGCTTTTCAACAACCCCTTTGTGTACCACTTTCCTGCTGCCCAAAGATAGCGCTGATAAATCACAGTGGCACAGGAAAGTCCTGGGGTGGGAAGTCGACAAGGGTGTGAAATCTTATACTTCATATGTAGAAGAAAACCTCTTACTATTTGGCTTATTTAAATCATTGTTCCAGTTTTTTAAAATTGGAAATCTTGATGTGGTAACTAGTAATTTTTACATTACGTGATCTGAATGTTATCTATCTGCATTAGAAAGAATTCCAGCCGCAAGTTGCACAGAATGAAGCCCAGCTCTGCAGCAAGGAAAGTAAGCACTGTCCCACATGGCAGGAGAAAGTCTGCTTGAAGTAAGGTTTCTAATTTTATGACTGTTTCCCAGAATACTGACAAAAACAGGAAACCTTGACATTTTGTTCACTTATTACTAAGTCTTCTGAAATAATACAAGATGCTTCAGCCTAGTGCAGAGAAATTCTGTGATCACTTTACATATGAAAAGAGTATGCACTGAGCTGGCATTGTCTGGGGAACCAGACACTCCAGGTAGATTTAAAAAGATAGTTTTGCCTTAGAACAGAAGCCCTTGTTCTACCATAGTCAAAGTAATTGGACACCCAGTTAATCAGGATTTTACTCGCATACACGTATTACCTGTAGCATAGACTGGTTTAAATCAGTTAGAAAACAAAACAAAACAAAACAAACAAACAAAAAAACCCAAAATTAAAAGACAACAAAATGCAGATAATTAGTCATTTTGCATTCAAGGGGCATCTTCCTCCACCTAGGTCCAGCTCACACCGAGCAGGGTCCCTCTTGGTATGTGCACAGACCGATGCATTCTGTTGGGTAATGACAATGTGCTTAGAAGTTCTTTGCTTTTGAACTGTGTTTCTTACCCAGCAGATTGGTCAGAGTCAGGAGTTTCTTAAAAACACACATTGTGGGGTTAGGGATTTAGCTCAGTGGTTCCAGCACCTGTCTTGCAAGGGCATGGACCCGGGTTTGCCCGGGTATGGACCACATACAGCAATACTGGGCATGGAGACTCACCTGCACCAGCAATCAGTACCACAAACCACAGTGCCTGGCATGGTGGCTCACACCTGTAATCCCAGCACGTGGGAGGCAGAGGCAGAAGGATCATTTTGAGTTTGAGGTTGAGCTCAAGGCCAATCTGAACTACAAAGCAAGACCCTGTCTCAACACAACAACAGCAACAACAACAACAAAACCACAGTGTGAAATGAAGAAATCAGACACACAGTTGCAAAGAAAAAAAAAAATCACACAGGAAGAGGGTCAAGAGATGGAGGGAGGGGACAGAAGGGAAGGGAAAGGAGATGAAAAAGGAAAGGAGATGTCATATGCATGTGTACCAACTCTGCACAAGGGTTGCAAACATGTAAATAAGCATGTACTGAGATGAACGATTGAATGAACGACTGAGTGCAGAGAACCTCAGGCACTGTCCCAGAGCCAGTACAACCGAATCGAATTTTAACGCAACCTGCAGGAGCCTTTTACACACATTCTGGCGAAAGAAGTGGAGGTCTATCTGCCCAGCACACTGCCACTAGCCTGTGCATCATGCCTCTATCATGTTCATATGTCTGAATGCCCTAAATGGGACATTTTACTTTTCAACATTCTACATTTTTTAATGTGTAAAGGCTAGAATTAGGCTTTGAAGATGATCCTATTTGAAGTAGAAACCTGGCTCTGACAGTCAGACACTGCAACATTAACATTTTACAAGCCTACCTGCACTTTCTATGCAGAAAATAGAGATCAAAACCATCTGGTATGGCTATTGTAGGGGTTAAACTAAATTATGTTCTTAAAATGTATCCTAGAATCTAGTGGATAAAACATGATCAAAGAGTGGCAGATTATCATCATCATCATCATCGCTGCTGTCATGAATATTTTTATCATCATTCTGATTATAATACTCGAATAACCAGGGACAACATCATCAGACTCAGGTTTTCCATCATTAAATAGACGCTATTTATTATAATCACCCACTCTACTCAGGGCACACTTTAGAGGGCTAAGTTATAATGTTATTTGGATTCACAGAAAGAAATTATTTGACTAACACAGGATTGTCTGATGTCTATGGGACACGCTGGAGATTTGTAAGTGAAGTAGATGTGTGACACCATCCTTCCAATGGGATATCTAGTTAAGATCCATCAAATGGCTCTTTGTCAATGACAAGGCAAGAAGTTTGGAAAAAGTGACAACTCAAATAGATTCATATGGAAAACAACTTTTGGTCATAAAAGCAAAAGTCCAAACTGAAAGAAAACCCAGTGAATTAGTCACTGAGGAAAATAATTCCACTATGAGGAATGAGTTCAGCTATTCATTTTGGAAAGGAAAATAACACAAAATTTCATGATATACAATGTGATGTCCTTAATTACACTCAACTGACACACTGTTGATTACTTCAGTGAAATCAGATACAATAGCTTTGTCTCTTAAAGGATAGAAATAAAAAACAGACATGAATTTCAAATAACTCCTTCAACTTTACATATTGATGATGCTTCACAAAAATTAGTTTCCTCATGAAAAATTCAAAGGTAAATGAGCATATAAAGTATATATCTGTGACTCATTTTGGGGGACATAATGGAGATCACAATACGTAATTCCAGACACTCATTTCCATGAATATTCCACACTAATTAAACATCACTTCAAAATCAGACTTGATCAGTGCCCTAGCCCACTCCTCTCTTTGCACTGTTCAACAAAAGCCATGATATTATATCTGCTATTGTCCTTTGCAGTCTCAACCAATTGTGAATCAGCCATGAAAAACCCATAAATACTTCAGAGTTAAACTCTTGACAAACACAAAAGTCTCTGGGCTGGGGGGGAGTGAGCCTTAAAGATCAACAAATACATCACTTGAATGCACTGAAGTTGAGTGAATTGTTCTTATCAAGGCTTAGGCAAACAACAGCTCAAGAAAGAAAGTAAACTAAAGGGAGAAATCCAGAGAAAATGTGTGTCACCCACAAGGGAAAAGGTTAAAGTGGTGACAGTTCCTGTCCCCTACTACAGATTATAGGATTGTTTGAAATCCCTGATTAAAACCGAAATCTCTAGGTCTTCTTTGAGTGCAGGTGTTTCTTGTGCTAACTGTGCATCTTTGGAATATCTGCTACTGCAGGGCAGTGATTCCTTATCAAATACATGACCATGTATAGCCACCAACTGAGAAAATATCTTTTATCCTCTTCTGTAAGTGCAAATTTTGAAGGCCACTTTTCCTCATTAATTCTTCTTATTACATTAGAACCCAAGTCCACTGAACATAAAATACTCTATTCTACATTCATTCTATTGTATGAAAACTAATTATTAATGAAAAAGTTATTATGCAATCTTTCTTTAAGTAAGAGCCTCGCACACCTGAACAATCATAATGGCCCTTTCAGAGAGTACAGACATCACAAATATAACTTAATAGAAATAATTTAAGTTCAAGGGTACAGTGCTGCAATTATGGAAAAACACCCATACAGAAGCCACTTTTACACTCCAATGGCTTCATTGTCAAAATTATATAATAGAATAAAAATTGAGTTGAAAGGGAGGGTCAGTGGGGAAGAGGAGAGGGAGAGAGAGGAACAAGTAGATGAAGTCAAGACTTTTCAGTTCATAACAATCAAATACAAAACTATCTGATTTTCTTCAATAATAATATGATACTACAAAAAATAAAATTACTGCATTTTTTCCATTTCCTATACTAACTTTTCTACTATCTAATGGTCTGAACATTCTTGTCCCTTGTAGATAGAAATACTTAGAAAATGGCACACAAAAGAATCAAATTCATATGCCGAATTTGGTCATAGTTGTTTCCCAAATTGACTTTCCCACCCCCCTTTTTGTCCTTCCTCAAGGGCTCTTAGGCTTTGTTTCTCTCTATGGTGAGTCCAGATCCAGCAGAGTCCTGTTCATCTGCCCTGAGGAACATGTCAGCCCTCTCTTGGTCTACTCTTAGTTTCCATTCTCCAGCAAATTGACAGCAGGGTCAGCATGCATTGGACCAGGAAGTCAAAGTCTGGTGGTAAGAAATAGTTGGAAAGCCCATTAGAAAACACACTGTGTAGAGCAGATTGCTTTCTCTGGATACAGTTGCTATAACACAATCTGATCTTTCATGACTCTGAAACTGCATGAAACATAAGCCGTAAATAGTACAGCCATAATGTGCCCTTTCACCAGGTATGATAGTTTGACAATCTTTATTTTTTTTCCACTGGTTTACTGGACTCACCATTTTTTTGACTATATATTCTTCCTTTTTCTCTTCTTTCTTCTTTTCTTCCTTCTCTTTTCTTTCTTTCTTTTGCTAATTACAATATACTTCTTTGTCTTTTGAAGATGACATTTAGCCTATTGTACCACTCATCTGCTAAAATATGTCTTTACATTTGGAAGGCAAATAGATGTGCCTAGATTTTTCTTCTACTTTGCTCCAGATATCCTTTTCACTAAAGAAATAGGGCTTATTGTCTCATTTCCTCTGTATAGTATGTGTTATGCATGTGATCAGTGAGTTTATAGTCTGTTTTTATTTCTAGTAGTTATATTCTATAAAGTTCCCTCAAACACCAAATAAACAAATATTGAACCATCATTTCTACAGAAATTCAGGTAGTTTCCTTCTCACCACTGGTCATGTCAGGTTTTTCCAGTTGATAAGCCTTTTTAGGTTTCTCTTCATATGCACACTAGTTATTAAGTTATGAGTATTTAGTATTGAATTCATAATGAACATCCCTGTAATTCATCCTGTTCCCGAGTTCCTAATACAGGCATTTCCTGGGGAGAGCACATCACAGCCTGTGGGTGCTGAGGAACACGGTACTTCAGCACTAGGTAGAAGAACCATTTGAAATAGTGAGGACTCTCAGAAATTAGGATTCATGTGTCACAGCAAAGATCATAAAGAGATATGTGTCTATAGTCTGGAAATTGAAATAAGATCAGGTCACCTGACCTCACCAGGGGGTTTGGATCAAGCAACTCCAAGTTTTACTATTCTGCCCTTGTCCACAGGTGCAACAAGATCACTAATCTGGGGCTATAGATACATGCTAGTGAGTAAAAGACCACACAAATACAGGCTCCAAGAATGAAGGTTAATGACAATTACTTCACAACAAAAGATGAAATCCCTACCATTCCTCCCTTTCACAGATATGGACCAATCTGCCTTGATGGAAATTGTGCTTCAGCTGATTTTGAATTGGGGATTAAGATAACTATGCTGAATTTTCTTAAAGTCCTGGAAAAGTATTAGATATGATATTTATACATGAGGCTAACTTCTATTTCATACTACAGAGATATATCTGTTATTACTGTTTCTTCTGTGACATTTACTTTACTCCCAAAGGGAGAAGAGGAACAAAAGCAGATGATTTCAAAATGTGGGCTACTGGAAGTAGAAGTAGGATTCTTCAGACTGGTGGTCTTATATTTATGTGATTTTTGTTACTATAACAAAATTTTCAAAGTTGATTAACTTTATAATCTGAAAAGGATTACTTAGCTCACAGTTGTGGAGACCGAAATTTCAAAGTTGGATGATTCTGATTCATCCTCCCAGAAGGGGCTGTGGATAAGGGAATGAGAGATTGTATCACAAGACCAGAGGCCAACCAGGGGCTGTAGCTGATCTGCCCTGACTTGACCTAATGAAATTTTATTAAGTGTCTCCAGTCCTGAAAGGAGTGGGCATCAACTTCTGACACCCTCACACTGAGAGCCCAGCTTCTAGAACATGAAATTTTGTGACGCAAACTCAAAACCACATTGAAACCATACGAGCAACAAAGTGCTAAGTCCAGTGAGCCCGAAAGAATAGGGAATGTTACAGTACTTTATCATTTGCTTTAAGTTAGTTAATTAGGATCATGGGAATGCAATGGAAAGAACTAGGGGAATTGAGAAGAGCTTCGTGTGGTTAGGAGGAACATTCTGTGTAATATCTACAGACAACACTCCTTTTCTCCACAAAGCAATGTGCTTTAGAGTTGGACCCTCTTTTGTGTATACTTCTCCTGGGTGGAAATGTTGGCGTCAGCTGTGAAGAACCCTTGGCATGCTGCTCCCAAAATAAATATTCCTGCCTTTATTGATCACTTCCTTCTCCAGTCTCCAGGCCTGTCATCACGCCGGTCTTCTCCTCTTGCTCTAACTTATCAGTGCTACCTCCAATGTGAAATGTTCAGAAATCTATCTAGATTTATAGATGTCCCAGGACTAGTCTAAAATACAGCAGACAAACTCAAACTTGAAATATACATATTCTTGAAAGAAGTGTAAGTGATTTTAAACTTTTCTATCAATTCCACATTTTAAAAGATTTCATTTTGTTAGTATGTATTTGCAGAACACAATGATTACCTTCATCATAATGAATTAGTAAGTGGACATAACACACCTTAATTATTTCTCATCTCCTTTTCCTCCTGTCCCTCCAACTCTGGCTTGGTTACTTTCCCATTGATGATATAAAATACCCAACACCTAAAGTTAAGGAAAAGAAGGTTTATTTAACTCACAATTTGTAGAGGTTTCACTGCATAAGCAGAGTATCATGGTGCAGGGTATTAGAGAGGAGAAATAGTTCTTGGCAGGAAGAACGCACCAACAAGAGAAGTAACCAAGAAGCAGCAAGTGACAAGTTGCAACCCTCTCTCTATCCCTCATGACTCATGTAGGCTATGGCTTCTTAGGACATGGAGCCCATGGCCCTCAAGCCCAGCGTCTCATCCTTGACTAGCATCACACAAACTAGATGCAGCCTTCTCTGCAAAGCCTGTCATGTGACTACACGACTTAAGGGACATCTAGACACAAGCTGCAGCACACTCATTGTATTCATCTTTTGGACCTCTTCCCTTTTGAAAAAGATCTGTTTTCTATCATCTTTATTTTGCTATATAATTTATATTTTGGGGTTTTCATATAAGAGAAGTCATATGATATTTGAGCCTCTATATCAGACTTAATATTATGGCCTAAAGGTGTATCCATTTTCCTACCAGTGTTTATGCTTCTTTATGCCAGACTAATACTCTGTTAGGCATAGATACCACATTTTCCTTATCAGCTCGTCTATTCATATATATGTAAACTCTTTCCAATATTTTTCATCCCTGACACTCTACTACATACAACAACAGAGCAAATAATTTCAATCCCTTCTACACACACTCTGTGCTCAGGCAGTTAGCCCGTAGTGTCAAAAACTGGGACTTTACAAAGGTAAGGATCCAGAAACCATGCCCTAAAACTGTGTAGCATGAGGCACAACAAACTAGGACACAGCAGAAATATAACTGTGAGACAAGCAAAGGTAATGGAAACATGGGGAAGGGAAAAGAAAAAGGAGCATAGTTTGAGGTAAAAAATGTAGATGAAAGGTTTCAAAATAAAAGACAATATAAAGAAAAACAAACGCTGAAAAAGCTTAGAAACATGAAGACTGAAGAAAGGCTTTTATATTCGGCAATAAAATGACTTGGTTTTGATGCCAGAAATTTTAGAAGTATAATAGGGAATTAGATCACGGGAATTAGCAACCACTTATCAAAGAGACAAAGACCAGAAACAGTGCAATGTGAAAATCAAAGAGAGTAGAAACTCAACCATAGCTCGAAGCATTATATATTTTCACTTGAGGCATGTCCTCCAGCTTTACCTCATTTTTATTTTCCTTAAGACATTTTGGGTTCCAGATATCTAATACAAAGGAATCCAAAATTTTAAAAAATTACTCAGGTAATAATATATTTATATCTGGCTACAAAAGTAAAACATAATGTTTGAAATAATAAACAAGAGAACATGAATATTCCCCAAATTACTTATTGAATTTATAATAAAGCACAGTTTCTATTAAAAACAACACCATATCTGGAACTGCTTATACTATTGCATACATAGCCTTCATTTGGATGAGTAACTAGATTTTCTTGTTAAAATATATTACTACTACATCCATAATAATATCATATCAAGGCTTCTATTTTCCAAAGACAAAGAAAAGTATTTATTTGCATACTGTAGTTCATTTCAGTGTCAGCCATAGTGCTTTTTTATTCTGGGAACATTTAGTATCATTTGTATAAATTGCTAGAAACCACAAAAAGCTTACATTAATATTGTCAGGACTATGTTGCTTCTCTTTAAACATCACTCAAAACTAAACTTATTATGTCATCGTTTGTCCTATTAATTACTGAAGTTGGAAGATAAAAGGATTTTTAAGGGCAACTTTTATGTATTTCTGCTGAGAAACTAGTAAAACTACAGAGCAGCAATTTGGCGACACGGGACAAGGGCTTCACTCTTGCACCTTCCGCTGGAGAAACGCCCTTAGGTCTGTGCAGAGGTTTACACAGGAGTACGAAGCCGGCAGAGTGGCATCTGCATGTCCAGTGCTCTCCGGGCACAGCCCTGGCAGGCTTGTCCCCAGCGTGGCACTTCTGAGAGGCGGCCGGTCCCGAGAGGCAGAGCCCGTCTCGGGAGGGCGTTTGTGAGCGGACTCTGGGATCCTAAGGGCTCCTCTTCCTCTGCTTAGTTTTCCTGCCACGAGTGAGCCACCCTCCACCCAGCCCCCCTGCCCTGACATACGACCTTGGTGCAGGCCTGCAACCAAAGTGGCTAATCACTTTTGGACAGAAACCTCCCACACTGGAAGCCAAGACAGATCCTTCAGTTTTCACCGCTCACTCAGGTACGTTGGTTCCAGCGGTGACGTGCCATGATCCTTACGCGGTCAGACACAAACTCTGCACCCAACACTGAAAAACTGGGTAAATGAAGGAGGCGAATACATATGGAGTATCATGAATGGTAAAGGATGCTGTGTTTATTTTATTCATGAAGTTTATTCATACATTTGAGGTATACATACTGATGATATTCATCGTTGGGAATTTGTTCATGTACATTATATATCTCAGTTCCTCTTTCTCCCCGTTATCCTGCCCTCCTCCCACCCCTCCACGCCTACCTATTTACAAAACTTTGTTTCCTTTTTTCCTTCTTTTCTCATATTTTTTCTTTCCTTTCCTCTAGCCCTTTGGTACTTTCTCTTCTCCTTTTCCTTTGAACCTTTTCTTCGTATTCACGTTATCTGTTATACAGATTGGTCCTCATTTACACTTTGTTTGTTGTACCAGAGAAATTACCTGGAATTTAGATGACTCCCCTATTTATTTCACTTGAGTATGGCCTTAATATGCATTCTTAGCTATAAGTGTTGCTAGTTTTCCTTTTTTATAGTTGAGTAGTACTCCATCTTATTAAAACAACAAAAACAAAAACAAAACATCTTTTCCATCCAGTCACCAGTTGATAGATATTTGGTTTGTTTCCAAGATTTAGGTATCACAAACTGTGCCACTAAAATATAGATGTGCTTTTATAGCTATGATATAATGCTTTTAGTTCTTTTGGTAAGATACTCAGGAGAGGAATAGCTCAGCCAAATGGACCTCTAATCTTACTTTTTGAGGAATCTCCACACTGATTTCCACAGTGGTTGCACCGGTCTACATTTCCATCAACAGTGGAGAAGGGTTCCTTTTCCCTCACGACCCCACCAGCATTTGTTATTGGTTGATTTCCTGATAGTAGCTTTCCTTTCTGGGGTGAGATAGAATCTCAACGTAGTTTTCTTTTCAGCTCTCAAAAGTGATGTTGAACATTTTTCATGTGTTTATTTGCTGTTTCTACTTCTTTGTCTGAGAAATGTCTATTCATTTCAGATGTTCATTTTTTCACTGGGTCTTAAATTGAATGAAAGTCTGATTTTCTCAGTTATTTTATATTTTTGACAGTAGACTTTTGTCTGAGGAACAACTGGTAAACTGTTTTCCCACATTCTGTATTGTCTCCTCACTCTGTTGTGGTTTTTCTTGCTGTGCAGAAGCTTTTTAAAAAGATGAGATCCCAGTTGTTGATTCTTTGGGGTAGTGCCTAAACAACTGAGGTTTTGTTGATCATCTTTTCCTGTGCTCCTATCTTTGAGAGTTCTACTAAACCTTTCTTCTCGAAGATTTAGTTTCTGTTTTAATATTCACATATTATTGACATTGATACATTTTAAAATTATTATCTGAATAAGAAGAAAAATAGCAAATGAATGAATTTTACATTGTAATATCAAATTATAAATAAACATCTATCAACCATTTTATTGTATGTTTGAAGGCTACATGGGAAACAAAAAGTAAAAATATAGTGAAAAAAAGTATAGTAGAAAGAGATTTGTGATAAAATCAAGTATACAACTGATTAAAATTCTTGAAATTTAGAAGTGAAGGACAAAATTCCAGGAGTACTTTAAAATAGAACTAAAAACAAATTAAAATATATTCAAAATTTGGTTTTTTACACTATAGAAAGGGAAAGGTGGAGGAGAAAGAAAAGAAAGGAAAGAAAAAAATTGATAGTAATAAAAAGGGGAGATGGGAAAAAAAATGAAAATCAAAATGTGTCATTTACAGGTACAAATTCTCAATGTTGAATATGATCAACATTGATAAGATCAACAACTGATAAGATTTTTTTGCTCTTTGCCTCACTCATGCTTTTGTTGTTCACTTTCAATTAGCTGGAATCAGGTAAATCCATTTGAGATCAAGCCCAAGAAGAATTGCTCTGAGGTTGCTATCACTTTTTCTGTCAACTTTAAAGGACACTATGAATCAGATATAGACCTATCTGTGCCTTTCAATAGCTTTGGGAATGGCTGCATTTTTCTTATGTTGTTCATTATATCTTTCTGACACTGGTTTAGTATTTTTATGGATTAAAAAAGATTGTGCCATTGCAATATCTATAATACAAGCTGACCCCGAGCAAGGTAACACATTCTACTTTAGCATTGGAACAATGAATGGCCTGGGAGAATCATGCGAAGTAGATAGCAATTCAAAAAGAAAATGATCTAGAATGAAGCCTCTGTGTTAGCTCAAGTAAAATGGAACTGGTCATCTGGCTGTCCCATGAAGTTTTCTTATGAAATGAAAAAGAGAAATGACCACCAAAAAGACAACTAACTGTCTAAGAGGCCCAGAGTCTAACTGGAGAAACTTTTGAGGGTCTTTTCGAATGTGTCTTATTAATTTCACTAGTCCTGTATTTAAGTTCGTTTTTAAACTTCTTATGACCTGAAGTTACTTTTCCAAGTTCTGGGCAGTACATTTGAAAATCAAAACAAATACCTTCTAAACAGCTTCACAGTTAGTGTTGGCTCAGAGACTACAAAAATGCAGGAGAGATGTGAAATGCTGAGGACACAAAACTTTCTTTGGCAAAATCCAGATCTAAAAAGTTATATCCATATCAAGGAGTGCTCAATAACCCCATTATAAAAAGATAATTTCTTTGCCAATGGAATTTACTGTTAATATAAGAATATGCAAAACTTAGTTGATATAAGAATATGCAAAAATAGAACATTTCATTTGCACTCTTTAATTAAGGTACAGATATTAAAATGAACAACAGAAAAAGCAAGAAGATAATACAAAGAAGAAGAAAATTCAACATGCACATTAACGTGCGTATATGGTTATGATGCATCAGAAAAATTAAAGGGGAACAACCAAAACTAGTATACAGGCAGCAGCCTATCTAAATCTATTTCTGTTCATGGAATCAAATAAACATAATTTAAAGTGATTAATATTCTCTGATAGTCTGTGTGGAAAGGAGGAGTAGCTGAGTGTGTATAGATGGCAAAGGCGAGTCTTATTTTCATAAGAATTTAGAATACAGGAATATATGTTCTGTATTTAGAATACAGAAGATATGATATCTGTACCCAAACTGTCCAATTTAGGAATTAACTGGGTCTAAAGTCCAAAGACCAGGAATGCTCTATTATAATTCAAAATAATATTATGATGATCTTAAAAGTGAGAGGATTTTTTTTTTCTGTTTGTGACCAATAAATTCTTCCCTTTGTGGCTTTTTTTTAATGTGTTAGTGGTTATTTTGCTTTAAAAGTCACTTGCTACGCTATATCTTTAGAAAAAGGATTGTAAAAATCTTTAACCAAGAACAGTACAATTGATGTGTTTCCAGCAATACAAATGAAATTTAGGAATATCTGGATCTTGCCAAATATTTTAAAAGACTTATATGGCCAAGAATATCAATTGTGTCTAGTGTCCTCATCCTCTTTTTACCTTCTTCATACAATCCAAGCATTTCAACAGGCAGGTGCCACTCCAGAAAGATGAAATATGGTCTAACTTCCTTTAGAACTGCCTTTGGTTCTGTAACTGGACAGGATGGCGGTGGAGGCCACGGGAAGCCCTGTGTGTGATGTCCATGTCCCACCACTAGAGGCAGAGTTCAGAGCCCTGGGCTGACTTACAGCACTGTCAAAACCCAGAGTCCTTCTTTTTTTTAACTGCTAGTGTTTTGGCATTTATTTCCACGGATAACCAAAAAATACAAATACAAATCTTCATTAAGATAGAATCGTGCTAGTTGAATCACCTGGAGAAAACATAAGTTACAACACATTTGTATGGTAGATGATGCAAATGAATTGAAGAATATAGTATGAGGTCTATTCCTAGCAACTACAAGGTTTGGAGACTTAATTCCTCCAAAGACTGTGAACCTCTCTTTGGAGGCAAGAGGATAAAACCAGCACATATTACCCCGCCATCCTCCCCACTCCCTCTACCAGTTCCATTCTCCGTGTGCTCCATGCTCTGGACTCCAAGCTCTCTCCCAGATTCTGAACTCATTTATAAGCTACATCTGTTCCTTAACAGATATATTTTCTTTTTTCCATTGTATATATTTAGAAGCGCGGGGCTAGGGTGCCTATTCAGGGTGCTTTACCTGTTCTGTGGTTCCATTCGCCATTTTCACCCACTCTGCACTTTTCTTTTCGTGAGTTCTCAGAAAATAGGAGAGCTGGGATCACTGATGGGGAGCAACAGGAGTATGCTAGTTCACACATAAAACACACCAGGGAATGTCACATTATCCAAAGATATAAAGAAAATAGCAGCACTTTGACTAGAAATCCACGCTCTTGAGAAAAAACCTCCCAAATTCCCATTCCCATGTGTCCTCAATTTTCTGTCCTCTGACAAGAAAGAGAGAGTCAGAGGGGAAAGAATGTACATGGGATCTAGGAGCTTGTTTTCACAATATTATATCACATGCTTTTTTACATTTTTAGCATTATCCTTTTAAGCCAATCTTTCAGATCATAAGAATTTTACTCAAACTAGATTTTTCTGGTATAATTTCACAAGGTCTTGTATTGCAGAGCTCTGTATCTCACAACCATACCCTAAATCTCCTGCATTCCCACTTTTAGGAACTTCCCTCTGCATAATTCCTGTCATTTAATCCCCACTCTCAGTGTGGTAACTTTTTGTCAACTCGCTGATATCTTCATCACCATTCTATTAGTCTTTGCTCACATTTTGCAAGGGATTGTTTTACTGGCCTCCAAATGCCGGTCCTACACTAATTCAACTTCATTTCCATCTCTGGGCTAGTGAGACTTTTTAAGCTGCAAATCTCACTGTAGCTAAATAAATCATTTAATCCATCACCCTGAACTTTAGAACACTGGTCTGTGGGGCCACGCCACACTCAATGTCTCATGTTTTTACATTTAAATCTTTTCAAATAACAACTTTCAAAAATCCACTCGGTTTACCCTATACCCTTATTACTGTGTGTGCACATACACATAAATACCACAGATCTGCAATGAAACACACACACACATACACATCATGAGAGTGAGACCAGACTTGGATATTCTACCTGGGACTTTCCAACCCCATTTCTTCCCACTAAAATAGTGGTTAAAGGTCAATCAATAACTTTCCCACTAAAACTTATCTATCCTATTTTCCATCTTGATCAATTAATCTCTAGCAAAAGGTAAGCTGATCCATGCAAATAAAAAAACAGCGAATGTGCAAACAGATGTGACCACAGGCAGTAAATGATCCATCGCCTCATTCTACTCAATGTCTAGTTTAAAAGAAAGACTGTTGAGGTGGAACATGCTTATACATTTTCTCTACATGGCATCTGGACATGGTATTTTAACCACGGTACATACAGTTTCATGAAAGTATCACTGATTGCAAGATAAAAATGAGAGGAACCATTTTATCAAGGAGAATGAGAAATTTTACCCTGATAATCAGATTTAAAAGTTCTAATGTTTCATTATAGTCATGGAATGCAACCTAGAAATGTCCCTGTTTCCCATCTCTGAGCTGCCGGCCCTTGTATATCCCAGTTATCCCATCAAAATTATTTTGTATGGATTCCAAAACTGCTTTCTTATGTAAAATAAAAAGAAACATTTAAAAATAAAAGAAATTCTCTAAGAATCCCAGCTGTCTCCTTTCTGCCTAAGGCACTTTTACAATGTGCTAATGTGACCCTACTAAAAATATATAGTAAACAACTGAAGCTGGAAATAAATTGCCTTCTCCTGATAACTACTTATTTCAAAGGAGCTTGTTTTGTCAGTTCAAGCTGTTGCTTTGCCATTCCAATGCATCTTGAAAAGATGAACACAGTACATATTCCTTCTCATGGTGAGGGACATTGGTGACAGACCCGGGTGCACATGACGCATACCTTGCAGTCGGAGCTATAATAACTGTCAGGAGCATTGGTGTCAGTCTGTCCTTGGGTTTTGCTTCCTGGAATGCAAAGTACACACACACACACACACACACACACACACACACACACACGTTAACTGAGTAAGACAAGTATAATCCACATTTTTCTAATTCTCAGAGTACTTTTCCCATTTTTCTAGGCCCCAGAAGTATGGAAAACAGTATGTGGTCCTTCAGTACTGGAAAAAGATCCCATGTCTTAGAGATATAGGTTATCTGATCTCATCGGCATAATTAGAATAGTTGTAATTTATTAGGAAAATAAGATACGATTCTTTTCTTGGAAAATTCAGTTTTTATTTTTGGAAAAGGCTGTGTGGATGAGGAGCCCAGACATCATCAGTCCTGAGAAGTCAGCTGCATTGGTCAGACCATGTCCTGCGGAGATGCTTTCTGGTATCAGCCTGTTTGCTGAATATCTCAGCCTTCAATATCTCCCTGTTACTAACTGTAGGCTGTTGAGTTGCTGTATCTCACACATTTCACAAAGTGTGTGCAGATAATTGTTGAAGGAATTTGGGGTTCTAAGGCACTCAACTAGTCTTGAAACAAAAGAGGAATGGAATGGTGTATTTTACATGATTAAAAGTTTTATATTTAAAAAAAACAAATGAAAATTGAAGTTGGTCAAACCATCTCTTACTTCATCACATTTTTATGGGCATATCTAAAGCTGACCTTTAAAATCATGTTACTGTTAAGATCAAACATAGTACTAGATGGAAATTGATTATCATAATTCTAATACAGTTTGAAAGGAAATAAGAAATCTACCTCCATCTGCTCTTTATCAAAAGCAGTGGCAGGCCAGGGTGTTTCTCAGGGATAAGCACAAAGAAGGCCTTGGGTCTCCTCCCCAACTCCAGAGCAAAAAGCTTTAACAAACAAGCCAGAAAATATACATTTGGACATCAATAAATTGTAAGCTAAGCATTTCACAGTTAGCTCTGTCACACATATACAAGTCAGTAGCCTAGACTGTTACTAAAATCTAGATCACAACTCCTCCCTAAAACCCCTACAGCCAAGTATATTTCTGTCTGACTTCCTAAAGCTCAGCAGAGGTAAACACCATCTTAAGTTTCACATAATCTAGCTTTGACCATAACATTATAAAACGGAACCATACAATGTGCTTGCTTTTGTAGAAGGCCTTCTCTCCATGTATTATTGAGATCCACTAATACTTTTCTTAGTATGAAATATGTAGTATATCGCTGAGCCATATCCAGTTGTAAGATTACAGTAGGCTCACTTCCCATCCTCCAGAACTGTTTACAGACCTGGGTGTTACGAATAAAAGGGCCAGAAATCTTCATACGTAAATTGTATAGTTACTTGCTTTTATCTCTCCTGGAAAACATGATTCTCTAGAATCGTTAGATGGTAGAGGATATTTACAAAAATAGTAATACCATTTTACATTTACACTAATGACATATGGAATTCTACTTTCTTAATATTTTCTACACTATGTGGTAATGTCAGTCTTTATAATTTTAGCTAGTTTGATGGAGTATGTAACAGTACCTCATCATGTTTTTAATTTTCATTTCACTCAAGATTAATGAAGAATAACAAAGATTAATGTTTTTACTTATTTATTTGCTGTCTGAACACATATGTGGAAAAAGTGCCACTCAACACTTTCACTAATTTTGACTAGGATGTTCATCCTTTTGTTGAATTTTAAATATTTCTAATATTTCATGAACACAAGTCATTTTTTAACAAAGATTTTTCTCTTCAACTGAAGGCTGACATTCATTTTGTAAATTATTTATTTTCATAGCTAAGTGTTTTAAATTTTGCTGGTTTTCATCTACTCAGTTTTAATTTATGCTTATTACTTCCTTGTTCTGTGTAAGAAATATTTAATTGCAATAATTCTTAATGATATTTCCCTATTCTAGTTCTATAGTGTTTACATTTTTATTTAGGCTATGATCCACCTCCAATTAATTATTTCAGACAGTGAATGAGCGACAGGATTGAGGTTTATTTACTTCCCTGTTATATCCAGTGGCTCCCGCACTGTTCACTGGGAGTGTTTCCTTCTCACACAGACTTTCTTTGTTGTCCTCATTAAACGCTGACCCTGTCAGTGCGGGTACATTATGAGCGTAGGATTCACTTGGTGCTGTTCACTTATGTGACCTTCATTATGCCAGGCCTCTAGTTTTTGATAACTGTGAATTTATGCTTGAATTAAGATACTGTTAGTACTCAAGCTTCATTCTTCTTTCCCAAGATCATTTTACATATTCAATTTCCTTGGTGCTTTCATGTATATTTTAATCTTACCTTCTCAATCTCTCAATAAATACATAGGAAAAAAATTAAATGCTTGGCTGGAATACTTTAGAGTTGTTTCTGATCTTCAGATCAATTTGCAAAATATCATGAACATTTCAGCAATGTATCTACTAAATTTCTAAAGCATCAGTTACTTAAAATCCCATTACAACAAAATCCTACCTAACAATAATCTGTGAAGCGCTCTGATACAATTGGTCTCTTTCTTGATCCATCATTCCTCACAATTTCCCTGACTCATTATTTTTTAATAATAGAGTTAGGAGGCAAATCAAGCTTAAAACACAGTGGATCTAGTTTTGAGGTTGCTCATTGGTGATATTTCTGAATTAGATTAAAATATGACCATTGACATAAGATTATAATTTTCCTCCAAATATTCAATGTCTTTTGATTACATCTGCCAACAAAACAGTCAAGATCAATTTTTTATTATTTTATTTTTTAATTTAATTCACAAAATTATGATTCCTCTGAGATCTGGTTCTTGTTTCTTATCTGATTAGCAGTTCATACACTCAGATGGGCTTAAAGAAAGGAAGCAATCTCTCCATTAAAAAAAAAAAACAACCTTCTATACAATCTGCCCCACACTTTTGAACAAAAAAAAAAATCATGTTCAATCTCTTTTTGAAACTATGAATGTTGAGAAACCAATACACTTTGTAAGCTGCCTTACACTGTCTTAAGTGTAGGTGAGGAGAGAGTAAATTTTGTCACACAGTAATCAGGTGTTCCCTAGTGAAGTTACCACGTATCTAGCACCAAGGAACTCACAATGTAGACTTAAAGATTAAGAAGACAAACTTAACTCCCAAGTATGTATTACGTGGTGGAAATTCAAAAGATCCCACTTAGCACTGTGGTAGCAAGTGGCAAGCGAGGCACAAAGGTTGTTAACAGACACTTTTCATTACCACTCATCCATCCCTACACAACATCACACTCTTTAAAAAAGAACCAGCTCACAGAGAATAACGTCACACACACAGAGTAAACACAAGCATTCATTCATTCTTTGCTTTCACAGTCACCATATTACCTAACACATGCTAGCGGTCCAGTTGGCTCTGAAGTTTAAAAATTATGACAGGTTCACTGTCCTCAAGGAGTGTACATTATTCAGAAAAAATATAAAATAAGACCATGCGATAAGTCATTTTAGTAAATGCTTTGAGAGAAATAATTAGGGAAAGTATAAGAAAAACAGGAGAGCGGATCAGTCACTTGGGATTCCTTACTCAAGTGAGGAATTTCTGGGACAATGACTTGCAATTTAAGTCTGGAGACTAAGAAATATCTGGTCCTGAGGTTCCTCGAGGAAAGAAGAGATAAGTCTCTGTACTCTTTTTACCTCATGAGCATCTCAGGAGTCTGCCCAGGAAATCCTCAAGATTACATACAGGGATAAGTCCGAATGAGAGTGAGAGAGGAAAGCTTTGCCTTCACTGCAGGCTGTGCGGCTCTGTGGCCTGAGTCAGTCATTGGTTCCAGCTGTACCAACGTGCTTCACACAAGGTCAGGGTGAGAGGAAGCAGGGCGTTGGCTTCACCTGAAATCAGAGATGTGCTGTGGTGCTTTCAGTTCAAAAATCTTCCATCAGTTGAGGATGATATAAACTGACTTCTACTGGCAACCCAAAGTAGTCTCAAGGATCCTTTCTGATGGTCTTCTTAAATAGCTCATGCAGTGCTGAAACAGAGTAGAAAAATAGGCAGATGATAATTCTCATTGCATCTCTTCCAAAGAATGATACCAATCAACATGCGAGGTCAGAGATCTGCCATACAAATACAAAGAAGGGGGCTCCCCGGAAATGATAGCATTAAGAACAATTCATACTGATGTATTTTTATACTTAATTTATCACCAGGCTTCATATTTTAGAGAGAAATACACTGGAGAATAATTTCATTTGTATAGAGAGGCCACATAAAGAGAAAGCCACACATACAGAGGCCCCAAGACACATGGTTCCCGCTAACTCTGTGGTCAAATGCAGAAGAAAAAGACCTTCATTAAGGACAAGGCATTGAGAGTGATGTTTTCGAGTGAGATTCGGGACAACCCCTTCCAACAGGAGAAAAACCAGAGCTCAACACCAAAGCCATTTCTGGCAGGAGGGCTGCAGAAAAGGTTGAAGTGCAGAAGGAGGTACCGCCTCTGAGCACAGCCCACCACATGGAGAAAGACTAAACCGCAGGATGCAGAGCGGGGGCGAACCTGTTCTCCAGACGTGACAAGCTCTTCTGGGGAAAGCAGGAACTCGGCGAGAGGAAGGAATGGTGGAGCTGTCCCCATGGAGCTGTAAAGACGCACATGTACTGGGAACGTGGACACATGAGAGTCCGGGAAGAAAGTGGATGCCAAAATAAAGGCTGGAAATGAAAAACTAGGACATAGGGCTGTTCAAGGAAGCATTCCAGTTATAACTGTGGCAACACCATAGGATTTCTAAACAGCTTGATACTGCGGGGGTGGGTGGTACATGTTTGGTTTAGGATCAACCACAGAAGGAAGCAATTTTGACCCCTTTCTTTATATTTTAAACTTCGCTGACTGATATCTGATGGCTTCTCTCATTTATAAGGTACACAGTCCTAGATAGTTTTCTCTCTTCCTCAGGCTACCCTTTGAAGTTTTGATTATATTTGCTATCAAAGGAGAATCACAAAAGAGACCTAAAGAAGAAGTTACATTTAAGTAATCAGCTTCGTAAGACTGTTTTGACTTTATTATAAACAATGTTCTGTAGGAATCAGCCTGCTTTGGAAGAAAGAAAGCAAGGATGATAATCCAAAACAAAATATTTTACCCTTTAGAACTGGATCAGAAAAATCATAGCTCAGCTCAAAAAAGTAAAATTTCCAGCTATCATGTTACTGCTACTAATTCTTCACACATCAAATAATTAATTGAAAAACATTATTTACATCTGTCTCATATTTACCTACCTGTCTTTCTCCCTCCAACAATAAAACAAGAGAATTGTTTTCAATATATCTTGAGTTAATTCGCCTGTGGCTGGTTCTTTGACATTCCCCTTAATATCCTTACTTTTTATGAAAACCCTGACAAAAATTACCCAGACCAGGGCTGGGGAGTTAGCTCAGTGGTTCCGGCACCTGTCTTGCAAGCGCAAGGACCCGGGTTCGATTCCCCGGTAACCACATAACACTACTGGGTATGGAGACTCACACCCAGCAGCAACCAGTACCACATACCACAGTGCCGGGCGTGGTGGCTCATGCCTGTAATCCCAGCACTCGGGAGGCAGAGGCAGGAGGATTGTAATGTGAGTTTGAGGCTGAGCTCAGGGCCAGCCTGAACCACAAAGCAAGACCCTGTCTCAAAAAAACCTAAAAAAAAAAAAAATTACCCAGACCATGAGGATGGTTTTTGATTGAGCATGGAGATAAGAAATATTACTCACAAACAACCTCACGGTAGTGTCAGACTCATCCTGTTACCTCTGAAGGATGAGGCCAGAAATTATACAAGAGCCTGTTGCCACCATTCCTGACATACTTCAAACCCTTTAAATGCGCAGACTGACAAACTAAATAATAAATTCTTTCTTTACTTCACATATGGCCTGTGGTCATGTGTTGAATATTTCAAAGCAACAGAGCCATGAAAACTAAAATATAGTAGCAGAAGCCAGTTTCCAGGTGGAAGAGAGTGCAGGAATCTACACATGCACTGGAGGAAGTGTCCCACCAGGCACTGCAGGTCCACGATGAGGGCTGTACTCACCGAAGCTGGGCTAGGAAAAGGCTTGAAGTGTCAGGGCCGCGGAACAGTCAGCCGTCGGGTCTGTGACACATACACCCCAGGGCTCTCTCTCTCTCATTACTGGTCAATTTGAATTGAAAGGTCAAATAAATGAGAAGTGGAAACTGTCTATCTGCCTTATATCAACTAATTTTCATAAACTGGCATTGGACTATATATTTTTCAGTTGGAACAAAAGTCATATTATTCACTGTAGAAGAAAGGTCAAATTCCTGGCTGTTCTAAATAAGCAAACTACCTAGTTAACGTAAGCCTGAGTTACCCAAATACCCACCACAAAGACCTAGTCAAAAGAGCAAATGATCATTCACAAAAATGCCGCTTGTTTTATTTTGGAATAAAGAAGTTTCCATTATTTGATGGGACAGTTATTAGTACAAATTACAAATCAGAATTATCAACTTGGCAATAAAATACCACTTGTTTTCTCATAAAGCATCAATATTTTGGATGGAAGGAGTAAGAATACTTGAGGGAACTGGAATATTATTTTAAGTATATTCCAAAACATTAAAAAGAGCCAAAATATTTACCAACAAAAGTGAAATATTACTTTCCAAAATTGATGTATCTTACCAGTATTTTATTATTTCAATTTCCCAACAGCAAGACTGGAAATGTCAGAAAGTTGGGGCCTTATTATGGTGTTAGTCAAGCAAACAGAATGTAGCCTCAGGGGAAAGTTACAGTTACTGGTCAAAGTAGTTTTACACTTTTCCAGGTTTTGGTTGGCTTTAGCTGAAATGGATAAAATCTGTGCCAAAAATGTAGACCTTTTCAAATCCGGGAGCCACGTACACACTAGGGGCATTTAATTTCTCATCTGATGTTTTATTCCTCTTTGCAAAATACGATGCCCCTAGCTTTCCACCTATGCTGTGGAAGCCACACACCTTCGGTAACAGGGAGCTCACTGCTTTGCTCACGCTGTTTCTAAGTGAAAAACAAAGGGGTGAAGGGGGAAAAATAGTGATATTATAACAAAAAAGAAAGGAAACAAATTTTATGTATATAGGGGGTGGTAGGGTGGGTAGGGCTATAGGAAAAAATGAGAATTAAGTTGTGTCTTATACTGGTACAAATCCCCATTATGGAGTGCAATCATGATGCACATATGTAAGGTACCAATAAAGATTAAAAAAAGAAAGATAGAAAGAAAGAAAGAAAGAAAGAAAGAAAGAAAGAAAGAAAGAAAAAAGATGAAGGGAACAAAGTCCTTTTCCTCCTGCTCTTTTTTTGCAGAGGGTTAAAGCTGTTCTGATTTGCTGTGATTTTATCTGTGTGGGTACAGGGATGTGATTTTTCTGTTTAGATATTTTATTTTGGACAAACAACCCATTTTCTTAGTAATTATCTTATTTCAGGTTAACAAGAAAAAGATTTGCATTTCTGGTGAAAGGTTCTTGTTGATAAACATAATTAGGTTGAGCAAAGCTCATCCAGAGGGTTGAGAAAACTTCTCAGCAGTCTCAGCACAAGGAATAAACCCATGTCTCAGCAACTGGGTCACAGCCATCAATGGGTCTAGCTTTTTTTCCAGTGATAAAAGCCCAGCGTTTTGATGTTTTTATTTTGTAGTTGTGACTACTACTTAAAATATTATTGAGACAGGTGATCCTCACAATGGTATTTTCATTGATTGAAACTCAGGAAAACAGCCACATAATCTTTTAACCTGCATGCACAGTGAAAGCTAGGTCATCTTCTTGGACTTGAAGGTCAGTTTCTCTGCTTGTTAAATCTGTCTTTAAGTGTAGAAGAAAGACATGCAAAGGAAACTGTGGCTGTGCCCCCAGACACCCTCTGCAGTTGTCTAGCACTCCCCTCTCTGACCTCAATGGAATAGTCATTCGCCATGCTTTGTTTCTTTTCTAAAAGATGTTTTAAACATAAATAGAAAGCTAAAAAGGCAAGGTAACAAAGAATTCAACAACTGAGACATCCATGGGCACAAAATCTTAGTGAGTCTGGGGCTGCTGAGAACTCAGTTTGCTTTCCTTCCCCAGAGGAACAAAGATGATTATCTACTGAAAGAAACTTTAAAATAGGAAATATTGAAAATATTATACTAATGGAGTTATCATGGACACTGAGGATATTCATCTCAGCTAACATTAACTCGAAGAAGAATATCATAAGTTTAATTCAGTCTAAAAACTTGAGTACAGGGCTGAGAATTTTAGGTCAGTGGTTCCGAAAGGGCCCAGGTTTGATCCCCCAGTAATCACATACAACAATGCCATGCGTGGTTACTCACAGCCACCAGTAATCCGTACCACATACTGATGTGGTGGCTCACGCCTGTAATTCCAATAATCGAGGCAGATGCAAGAAGATTGCTGTGAGTTTGAGGCTGAGATCAGGGCCAGCCTGAACTATAAAGCCAGACCCTGTATCAAAACAAAACAAAACCTTGAGTACTCCTCCCATATACCAATCACTGTCTTGATGTTGTGATATGAAGAAGAGTTATGCAAGATCACTAGACCACAGGAAACTACATTCTCAAGACTGTCACATCATGGACAGTTCATTTTAATTTCATGTGTTAAATACTGTGATAGTACCATAATTGGGAATTCAGGCCACAAGGATCAAGGAAAATTTTCTGAAAGAGGTAATGCTTGAATTGTCTCATTTAGATCAAAGCTTGGTGCTATTTAGTTTTGTGCTATTGGGCAACTCACATAATCTCTGTGAATATACTTCCTCATTAATTAAAAACAGGTGCAATAACACCAGTCTCATAGGTTTGTTTTGAGGATTAAGAGATTAAACACGTGAAGTATGTTGTTCCCTTCTTTGTACATTGGAAATGTTCATTAAATGTGTTCTTTCTGCTCCCCATAAAGGTTGGTACTACAGAGTGTTGAACACAGGCTAATTTGTAAATAAAGAAAAGATGGGTGTGACATTGGGCCAGGGCTCCTCACACACAGTGGGGTGCCATCTCTACAATACCGTCCTACAGTGAAATGAGGCACTTCCATCCAGCTGCTTGCAGACTAAGCACAGGCATGGTCCAGAGGAAATGGCATGCACAATAAATGTGAAAACACTTAAAAACAAGGGAATAGCCTGTTTAAAAAACACAAAATTACGAAGCAATAGATTTTTCAAATAAAGAGAATTTAAACAGGAAAAAGCAAGTGGACTTAAAACCTTGCATTCACATAACACATATATGATGTTTAAGGTTTAGCTAAATATTAGTTTAAACAAAATTGAATATGATTGGACCAGAACCAATGAGAAAAGGACAAAAGAAAAGTAAAAATCTAAATTTTTTAAAGAATCCTTGAATTAAGATGTAAATGATACTGAAATTTCCATCTGTGCAAAAATGTGAAATCGAGTCTAGTGTTTTCAAGGCACATTAGGTTGCTCAGCTCAGTTTCTTATCTACCAAACTCTTTCCATTGGGGGCTGATAATTCTTTGAATCCTCTGCTGTGGAGAATGTTGTACAGCATGTTTAACAGTAGTGTTCATAGTTTCCACACATAAAGATTCTGGAGAACCCATCCATTTTAAGTTATGAGGACTAAAACTGTCTCCAAGAATTGTCAAATGTCCCCAAGAGAGACCCGGTCAGAACACAGAGCTGTCTAAGCATTTTACCTCTTATAGGAACATGAGAGTGACTCTTCGTCCTAAGCACCAGCTTACCAGGACCACAGACACACCCAGACCAAGGGGAGAGTGCTGGAGCAGAGGCAGCACACACCTTCCCTCGCTGACCTCCCAGAGCTCCAAACTTTCCATGTCTGAGTGGAATGCCATCAAGAAATGACACAAAGTCACAGTGAAAGTCACCTAAATCTCTGCTTCTCCAGTTCTTCACCTCTAAATTAGATATAATCTTGGCACCTGTCACTTAGTGTGGTAGTAAGAAAGAGGTAAATATAAACTAAATGTTGTGATTATCGCCTAACAATAATTAGCAGCTTAATGTTTTTTCTCTGTCCAGAGCCCTATTCTCTGTAGCATGGACAGCCCTAATATGAGTTCAGCTGGACAGAAAATGAAGGCTGAGGAGCTGGCTACCAGACAGAAAGGACAAAGGTGTAAGTACAAAGTGTTCAGGTTTAGGTAAAATACGGCTGCCCTCCAACTCCCCTGAACCCTGAGACGGGGCTGAGGTTGAGATGAGCGGATGAGGGTGCTGCAGTGCTGGGCTCCAGTCAGGAGAGTGAATACTGGGGTGACCTGCACAGTCCATCCCCCACTCCACCTCCTGTCTTCCCTCGGTCTTAAGATCTCCAGGGCGTGAGCAGCTCCCTTCCATCTTGTTTCTGTCTTACAAAGAGCCAACTACGACAAAAACCTGAGCCTATCAGACTTCTCACCCATTTGGGTTGTGAGCGTCAGGTATTTTGTCTTAGCCACAAGAAAGTGACTAAGCCACAAAATAAGAAAGTACATTTAGGTAAGTCCAGGTTTAATAGACAACAGTGCATCTCTAGGTAGCACATGCCAGGTATAACCATCGTCTTCAACTAAACAGTTGTCGAAGAGAAACAGGAACTTTAGAATAAAGTATGGTGGAAGTCATGTGTCAGGAAAAGGCCATTTCAAATTTCTTTTAAAGTGCTGCTGTATTGGTTCTTCTCGGGGACAGGGATATATCCACCTTCGGGAGAACGAGGAATATCAGGAAAGGACAGTCTTGCTCCAAACCAGCTCTGCCCATCTCAAGTTCAGAAACTTCTTCATGAGACTTCTAGATGTACCTAGTATGATTCTACCAGAGGAAAATGTTTGTTCTTCAGGAGGATTAAACTGCCCCTTCATGAATCTCTGAAAACAACCTGGACCCAGGTTACTCTAGAACTTTTACCCAGGATTCCCCTCTGTTTCTGTGCACTGTTTGAAAGCCTGTATCTTGTCATGAGGGCAGCTCTGTGGGCAAGTTCTCCATGGGGTCTGCCACACAGGACGTCTGTGTGAGGACTGGCCACACCTTCAAAAAAGGCTCATCAGAACTACCTCCATTGACGGCGTCTCTCTACACACCGGGCCAGATGCAGAGAGCCAGGGCTTGTCCCCACGCTCTGGGCAGGTAGCTCTGGGCACTGCTGCCCAGCTTCCTGTCAGGTGAGACACTTTGATGTTTCTGCAGTGCTCCCTCTAGTGCTGCGTGGGAGGCAGCATGGGTGAGGTGTGGACTGCTTGGCAGATGCAGCACCCACTTATTGGCATGACAGCTGAGCTTGTGTTTGTACACATTTGGCACAAGTCAGGAGACAAGGAAATCCTGGTTGTATGTGAAATCTTAGCTGCCCATTTTAGAACCTCTTCTGTCAGCAGAGAGTCTTGGCAGGAGGCAGGACCCAACACCTACTCCTCCCTGGCAGCTGGGCCAGGCACAGGACTCGATCCAGCCAATCAGATGTTTCTGCTCAGAGCCACCAGAATCTGGTGACGATGCTGCACAGAGTCATTCATGACAAAGGGAACAGCTGGGAACAGCACGGCAAATGTTATGCATAAACATTCTTCTCACAGCCTGAATCGGTGTGTGTTTGGTGCTGAGAACATGTTCACTATAATTTCAGTATCATTTGATTCACTTTGTGAATGATTCAACAAAGTCTGCCCAACAAACACTTAGTGTGGTCCCATCTCTCACTGGGTGTGATTTTGGCAAGTCGCTGCGCAGTTGCTGTGTTGGTTTGGATATGACTTGTGCCCAAAGGCTCATGTGTGGGATTTGTGCCCTGGTAGGGCGATTCTGAGACAGTGGAGCCATGGAGGCAGGACCCAGGGGAGATGTGGGTCCCTGCAGGGCCACCCGAGGCAGGGATCCAGGTAGCTCTCTTGTGATCCCTGTTAGCACCCCAAGGATGGATTGTTACATGGGAGCACTCGGGCCCCCAAGTCCCTCCCTCTCCCGTCCCTCTCTCTCCCAGGCACTCCCGGCACATCACCATCCACCACATCACTGTGAGACCAGGAAGTTCTCAACGGAACCAGAATCAGTAGCTCTACAGTCATTGACTTTCAGCCCCCAAACTATCAGCCAAATTATCTTCCTGGAAGTTTCATGCTTCAGATATTTCACCATCTGTAACAGAAAACAGATTAACATGATATCATAATAACTTTAGAGTATAATATATTGCTGGCTTCTATAATTACTTGTATTTTCTATCCTTTACCATTTTTTGATCTGTATGTATATACAATGGAGTGCTACCCTACCGCAATTAAGGATACACTTGAGTCATTTGTAGAAAAATAGGTGTACCTTGAAATGATAATAAGTAAAATAAAGGAGATACATGCTTAGATATCATATGGTCTCTCTTAGGTGAGATTATCTTTAGAAAGCAGACATTATCTGGAATGCATCAAATCACCTAATAACAAAAACTAACTACACTGTACTTTTTGTTACTTCTGCAAGATTAAGAAAAGAAAAAGTTGAAGGCTAAATATTCTGAAGTAACAGTCTTCTTAGTAAGTACTTAACACTACTATAAGAGATATGTGGTATTCCTGGAATGAAAGGTCAAGAACATAATGAATGAGAGAACCTGATGAGATACGATGAAAGTCTCACATAAGATGCCAAAGGTAGAGCATACAAGAGAAAATTTCATATCTGATACCATCAGATTAACTAAAATAACAATGGGCTGATTTTGCATTTCTCATAATTCTTTTCATTAAATAAATTAGGCATAAAACTAAAATGTATTGGTAAGTGTCATTCCAAGGAGACACGTGCACTGGTTACTTAACTCTCTTGATAAGATACCAAAAGGGCCTGAAGCACACTGACTTTCAAACCCAAGGACAGACATAAGTAAACCTCCTGCGTGGTTCTGCCTACTTTGGCCCCAGATGAAAACAGATTATACTTATTCCAGTTACATCAGAGAGAGATCAAGATGTCCATTATTCATAACTCAGGCTGCACAAAAAGTGGCCAGGTGATCAAAGCACACCATTATTGCCTGGTCCATCCAAAGGGGCCTTTCATTCTGTGATCTAGACTAAGAACCAAGGTTCTGGCCCCCCAGAGTGCATTGCTCTCCATGCCTTGCAAACCTCAGTGTGCACATGACTCCCTCAAGGTGTGCTCCAGTGCAGATTCTGACTCAGTAGGTATAGGATATGATGCTGCATTCAGTCTTACTAAAAAGCTCCTGGTGATGTCCCTGGTCCACACACTACCCTAGGGGAGGCCAGGTGTGAAAAAATTTGTCCTCCCACAACTAGCTAAGGGAGTGAGAAATTTCTCAAGAGCGACCTTAGAGGTGATGTAGAGTGGGCACGCATTGAGACCCTGCAGGAAATAACGGGGGACTCACAGACTGGGGTATGGCTGCCACTCTGAGGGACCCAGACACCAGCTGGGGCTCTCAACCAGGAAGCCCCGCATGCCAGTCAGCCCAGCCACTGAGGAATGAATGCTGGTCCCATCAGGGGACTTCAGGAGTCTGTCTTCCCACATGGCTCAGTGTAGTTCTAGTTGGCAAAGCCTTTGCTGAACTGGCCAGTAAATCTTTCCAATATCACCCTTGAGTGATATGCTAAGCCAACACCCCAGGATGAGTCAGACCTAAAGAGCATCCAATTGCTGTCTCAGGGCTGTGTTATGCTGGAAGAGAACCCATTTCAGAATTAATGTAGGGAGTCCGATGAAAGAAAACCTGAGATCGGCAGGTTTGCGTGATAATAGACAAATTAAGTGAAGAAGACATGATTTGAGTCAAAAGTAGAGTCTGACAAAAATGAAAAAATAATGAATGATTCATCACAGAAGTTTACTATGAAGAAGGAGAGTGAAGGAGAATAGAACCCTGTTTTTTTAGAATGAAATATTCCAGGGGACTGAAAAAAAACAGGAACAGTTTGCTCTACTGTCATCGCAGAACTCGCAGGCCTGGATTAAAATCAAAGTGTTAATCCCAACACATCATAAGGGAAAAAAGTAATTGAGAATTGAGAATATGCATTGCAGTCTTCAGTTCCTATAGGTTAAAGTGGATAGCTAGTTTCAGAAACACTTTAGGCTGATATTTATTCATGTGAAATTTTTTCTTTTAATAATTTTCTAGACTCATATTTTTAACTGTTTAGAACTTTAAGAAGAACAGAAGAAAAATTCTTAGATCTATACTTTTTTGTGTGTATTTCTTCTAAAAGACTATAACCAAGAGCAAAATGACAAGAAAAAGAAAAGCCCACTGAAGATGTCCATCTTAGGTTCTTGTAAGGCATATCTGAGTGCTAACATTCCAGCGCTATAATACATCTTCAAAATAAATCACTACGACTTCTCTGACCTAAGGGTGCAGTGTGTTTTTTTAATCAGATTTTTACTTTCTCATACAGTTCACTGAAGGTTCTGGGTTACTGCAGGTTATCATATGAAGACCATGCACCTTTGAGGCACCTGAAAATGCAGCCGAATTGATAATTATCTAGTGTCCTCATATTTCCAGATGCACAGATTCAACAAGCCATCGCCGCCCACCCTGCACGGCCATTGACCTAATCTGTGTTTCAAAGTCATTTACTTCAATTTGTTCTATGACTCCGATTTATTTGAACATAAATGACATTACTACTATGATCTGAGACTTTAATGTTCCCTTTTCCTGTGTATCTAGAGTAAAAACAATGCTTTAAAAAGCGTACTTAACAAACAGATCATGAAGCCCAGAAACACGTATGGTAAATTATCTGTGAACAAGAAAACTTTTCCACATTTTTCTCCCCTTTCTCACAGGGCCACCCCTCCCCTCGCTAACACTTCTAGTATGAGGACCTGAAAATCCTCCCGCCATATGTCACAGATATTTGATCTTTTTCCGTCTAAGCCTGTGGTGGGGTTACAGTTCACACAGTCTCTATGTCTGATTCCTCCTCAGGGGAGTCTGATTTCACATTCTCGCTGCTCTAAATAGACTGTAGAAGTAGTTTCTTCTTGCTGGACTGAGAAAAGAGTGGCCAGGAAGAATACAAAGAAATATGCAAACTAGCCCTGGAACTCAACGCCCAGGACCCCTCCTCGTGGGGGGCTCTGTTACCCGCCTGTCTGCAGCTCCCCCGCTTCCTCCTTCCGTTCAGCAGAAAAACCACGTCAGCCTTGCCAAGCTGGACAGATGGGCGGTCAGGACACAGAAGCAGGCATTTCCAGCCCTCTGCTTCCTTTAGACAGAAATGAGCTGGAAACCTGAAGCGCGGAGCTTTTCTAGCAAACCTAGTGGGAAAATGTACTTAAGAATGCAATACAGTGCGCAGAGCAGACTCCTTAGCTTTGTGAAAAGTGCGTCCAGCTCCAGAAGAAACCGTGCAACTTCACTCTTGAAAATGACAGTAGTTTTTATGTTCCTCTCTGTCAGTTTCTCCTTCTGATGGGACCGGCGGGTGGCACCCTCCTGCTGCGCCCTTGCTATGAGGGCCTGTGATGGCTGATGAGATCTCTGCAGATACCAGTGTAAATTTCTTGTTCTGTTTTTCACACCAGCAAAGGCTAATTTAACCACCTATTGCCATCTGGAAATTATAGGCCACTGAGATTTACGCTGCAAAAAAATCCTTTTATGCCTGTTAGGAAGCCCAACTACCTCTTGGGCAAATTTGGAAGGGTATATTTTTGCCCTAGGCCATAGAAACAAATGGAGCAGAGCAGTGTCTACAGCAGCACACAGATGAGGAAGAGAAGGGCTGTTGGAATGGAGACACGATCAGGTAGAAGACGTGCAAGAGAAGAGGTGGGTCGAAAGGGACTGAGCTGAGGACAGCTACCGTGGAGGGGAATGACACTAGCTGGCCACCGGGGGCTCGGTCACCTGGCAGCTGCTTTGCTCACCTCTGTCATGTGAACCAGGACTTGCCAAGTACAGCACAGACCTTTGAGCACGGACCTAGCAAGCACGTATGTGTCAGCCATCAGAAAGGAAAAGAAAATCTAAAGGAAAGTACTCCTTTCATTCTTTAAAGAGAATGTCTCAGAATCTGTAACCACTTTAATAAAACAATGATTTTCACCCATAAACACAAAGAAATGAAAGATTAACAGTAACTCTACTGTAAATTTCACCTACCTGTTCTCTCAGGATGCAGCCTCTCAGGAAAAATAAGTAACAAGAGAAACATTAGTGTTCAATGTTTTTCACTTTAGTTGGTGCTGAGCCTTGTACATTCGCCCGAGGTATTTTTCTTGGAGGAATGATGAGTATTTATCAATATTTCAGCAATTCCCTTATAAACTGGAATCACAATATTATTTGTAAATTTGTTGCTGTAAAATGAGAAGTAGTATAGAAAATCACAGGTAAAGAAAAAGAGAACAGTGATAAAAGAAGCCACAATACAGAGAGGATTAGGGCCACAATAAAGACCTTCCTCAAAAAAGTACATAGTTCGAGTGCTGGGCTAATGATCTATCTTTTTAGAACATGTGTGCCTTGGAACATACTTAGTTGACCAGGGGAAGGGTTCTGGTAGTCAAGAAAACCATAATGGAGAAAAGTGTCTTATCACACAACCTTCAAGTGCCCCAGAACCTACGAACCAGTAAATACTGTAAAACAGGACATCAGCACATAGAACCATGATATAGCTGCCCGAGGTCTCGAAGAAGTGATGGACAATCCCCTAGCTGGAATCTTCTCTTCTTCCCTTTGATACTTTCATCTCCAGTCTAATAATGAGTTGAAGTTGGAATGCACTGTAATTTTAAACTCTGAGTAACAATCCAAAACACTGATTACCTGTCATTTTCAATTTATTAGAAGATAAAGTCAAACTCTGGGAAAACAAGTCCCTTCCACCCACAGTCACTTTGTCCAGCATCTCTATCAACTTCCCCTGGCCTTTCCCTAGGTGTCTCTTCCTGCAAACAACTGTGGTACAAATGAAATGTTCTTGTGTTCACACTCTTTGCTCTTTGATTTGTTCTGAACTTTCTTAGTGAGATCTGAATAATGAAGGTTCAAAGAAGGCAGAAAACCTATAAAGTCAAAATAATATTAGAGTCAAAGAAGGCCACATACATGCGTGAGCCCACTGACCAGCAGGGATCCTGAGGGCTCTTTCATCCCCCAGAAAACTGGAGAAAACAGGCTGAGAATCCGTATTTGGAATTTCCGCTGGGAGAACTGAAGATCTACAGATACATCATTTCTGGTCAGTGTATATCTAAGAACCCACAAAATGTGAACTTCAGCTGCTCATCTTAAATTGTTTCATATGATCTGCTTTTCTGTCTATACTTCATTTTCATGGGTGTTAGGTCTGTGCCCACTGTACAGTCTGATCACCGAAGAGGTCTCAGACATTAATAGTCCATGGTAAGACTGAGGCAGAGTGAACCCGTGTAGCCAACACACACTTTCACAGATCTTTCTACAAAGGAAGGATGGACTCACCCATTTTGTGTAGTGACAAAACAATCACAGGGGCTTGCCACACTCACAGTGGGAGTTCACAGAAACTGTAGCTCGACACAGTGGGGTGAAGATGAAATACTTGCCCCATAGACAACAGGAAATGGTTGGAGAAGATGGTTCAGGTTTGGACACGACTACCAGTGAGAGAGACTCAAGAAGTTAGGTCAGGGAAAGTGAACCAACTTCATTATAAAAGAGAAAACCAAAACAGAAGTCCACAGAGGAGACAGCATCATTGAATTATTCTGTAAGACAGTGCATCAAAGGACAGAGAAGGAGAAAGCGAAGCAACCCCTGATGTTAAGTGAAGAAGACAGAATTGAATTTAGGGGGAAACATTGGAAGCTTCAGAAGCAGAGCTTTCAGAAAATAAGCGAATCCCAAGGAAGCACCAAGTATTTCACCACTAGATAGTTATGGTTCCCATTTTAGGTATTCTGTAAGCTGTTTCTTACCTGCATCAGATGTATTATATATGTCACTTCAATAGAAATTCCCCCAGAGGGCCGGGGAGTTAGCTCAGTGGTTTCGGCGCCTGTCTTGCAAGCACAAGGACCCGGGTTCGATTCCCCGGTAACCACATAACAGTACTGGGGGTGGAGACTCACCCCAGCAGCAACCAGTACCACATACCACAGTGCCGGGCGTGGTGGCTCATGCCTGTAATCCCAGCACTCGGGAGGCAGAGGCAGGAGGATTGTGATGTGAGTTTGAGGCTGAGCTGAGGGCCAGCCTGAACCACAAAGCGAGACCCTGTCTCAAAAAACCTAAAAAAAAAAGAAAAGAAAAGAAAAGAAATTCCCCCAGAAATTTGCATCTTTTCACTTACACAATAAGCTCTTTCTCCCTCTCTCCCCTCCTTCCCTTAATAAATGTATGTTAATCTGAACCAATAAAAAGACTTGACTGATCCCCGAGGCAGGGATGAGCTAAAATAATCACAAGACCGAACAGAAATTTTCCTGGGTGCAGTGCATCTGAAAGAGCCAACATGGAAAGATATGAACTGCTTCTTGCCTTTGAAATATCCATTTAGTTCTCCTGAACTGTGTGTTCATTACAACCTTGAAGCCAGGATTTTATTCTTCCCGCTGACTATGAATTCTTTTCATCATCTTCCTTCACTTTCACCTACACAGACCACAGGAGCTCCCTGGGACCAAAGCACTGAGAAGCTTTTGTGCCCAGTTTCCCACTGACCAAAGCAGTTTGTAGCACATCTTACAGCTCAGGTTAACCTGCCATTCAGTCGAAAACTGTTCAGTAACTTTGCAGGTTGTGCTGCTTTTACAATGTTCCTAGAATCCATGTTTAAACCATAAACCTTAAATGTTGGACATCTGCATCCTAATGGAAAGCAGCCGGCTCCAGCTCACACCACCTGCTTTAAGGAAGGACATCAGTCCTTCACTTCACCCTGATTGATTTACTTGGCTCCACTAGTGTTTATTCCTTTTATAGATTTTGTTGTATTTATTTGACAGTTTCTTATTTGGCCTTTCCTCCAAGGAATAGATAAGTCAACATACATAGTTTCATGGGCTTGTTTTGTCTTTTTGGATAGCATCAAAACACAAGGAAAAATGTGTCTGGGTACTGTGTAGACCTGGGCTCTGTCACCTAAGGACAGGAAATTAAGTTAGAATAGTCAGTCAACTTTAACATGCTTTGTTGTACTTAGGTACTGGAGCGTAAAATGCCAGATTTTTGGTCTTCACAACTCTCTTTCTTATTACCTTATAATCATCTAACCATGAATAACTAGATTTCTTGTTTTCCTATTAGGTAAACAGTCTTAGAGATCTTCAGCTCTTTCTACCACTGTCTTCTTGTTATGCAAACTCCCTCTTTGCACTGCTGCTTTTCCAATCATTCCACACACTCCTGTTGAAGTGATTTTCCTACACTCTGCTTTGAAATACTATGCTTAAAAATTTCCATAGAGTCCTGACTTGTCATAAGCCAAGGGCCCTCAGTACTCCCCATCAATCTCTTGATACAAGCAAATAGATAGACTATCAGTTACCTGTATACCTGTTCTTTGCTCACCTTTCTCAATTATTTCTAAGGTATTGTGGAATAAACTCAAGGCCTTTTTCACTGAGCCACTCCCTTAGCTCCTTTTAATTTGGAATGTTGAGATGGAATCTCACTATATCACTAAGTTGCCAAGGCTGGGCCGCAATTTGTGATTCTCCCACCGCTGCCTCCCAGAGTGTGAGGCAGTGGAGCATGTGCCAACACATCAGGCCCTACATCTCTTCATGGGAACTAAAGTCAACCTCCCTCCAAGGACAAGCGGATCTCACCTTACCATGGAAAGTCCTCTGTGTCACTCTGGACTCTCAGAGGTGTGCATTTGGATCAAAAGTCTGCAAGTGTTCATGCTCAAAAATGTTTATATATATATATATAAATGTTTATATACATACATGTAGAGGCTGAAAAACCTATATATCTATATAGGTTTATATACATACATATAAAAGTGTATATATACATTTTTCTTTACATAATGGCCACAATAAAAGCATTATCAGTCATTCCATTATATGAAAACTAAGTCACCTCTAGAGTAAATCTGGTGTCCACTTTAAATAACTATTAAATACTGGAGCCAGAGCTCCAGCCCGAGACATCTTTGCAGTACCTTCTCTCAGAACTTCTCTGGGATCCTCTTCCTCACTAAATGTGTCTTCCTTAAACTCTTCCATCATCTGCTATGAACCAGGAACCAATAAGAGACGGATGTCTCTTCCTGGCACCTGACACGTAATATGCTGGGATGACTGATCATATTATCTATTAAATATTTCACACATCTCTTGAATTTTGGTGCAATCATTCAGTGGCTGTGGCTGGTGAAGTGTGAGTAAAATGACCATTTCCACATCTGAGCACTGTAAGAGAAAAGTCCTCCTCTGGCTTTGCACTGAGGTCCAGGAAGGTGCTTTGCTAAGAGCCTCGGTCCCAGAGCGAAGACCTCGTGGAGCTGGGTGTGCAGCAGAAGAAGAACCGCTTTCTATGACTTTGCTGCTTAGATTTGGGGAGCTGTTTTATGTTCAGCTTCTCTGCTATGCAACAACACGTGACAGAGGAGTGGAGGATTCAGAGATTGTCTCATAAGCAAAAGCAGTAAACAGAGGGACTCATCAGAAAAATTATCCTTAAAATGTCTGCAGTACAAGTGAAACAGCAAATAAGCTTTTAACCTTGGAGAATTTGAATTTTAAGAATTTTCTCAGACATAGTAACAGGTGCTTAGATCATAAATGGATACTCAAGCAAGACCAGTTTTGATTTCAAACTCTTTTCAAAAGTTTCGTAGGTATCAAAAATTTCCTATTATATAGCAACTATTACTTTTCTATTTTCCCTTCATCCATGCAATTATTTTCCAGCCCACCCCTGCCCTCCCTTCTTTTCCTTTGATGTGTCGTGCTCTTTAGTTTTTAAGAGTCTTCAAGTGTGTACAATAAACTTTCCCATCACCAGACTATATACCTAGCAGCCTTCTCTGTATATCACAGGGAAATTTCCAGTTTCTTGTGAGATAAAAGTAAGATTGAAAAATACATGGTTCTGGGTCCCATTGTAACCCAGGCAATGAGATGCTGCAGGGAACTAAACTTGCTCATGTACATAAGAAGACATAGAGCCTACTTCCAATTTTGCTTGAAAACAGTTTTACTTTCCTGCTTTAGCTTAGAGATTATAATAAATATATAGTGTAACATAATCATTGTTTTCATATTTGACCAAAACATTTGGGTCACCTTGGAAATCACTGACTATTACTGTGGGGTTACATATATATATATATATATATATATTTGAAAATAATGTAGAAAAATTTCTGCATGTGAATTTAATCCATTACTTTCATGAAAGGCTGAAGATAGAAACCAATATGCTAAACTTTGGTGTATAACTCATACATTAGAAAGCATATAGAACCCACAATCAAATATAAGTATAAGAATATAAAAAAAAATAAAGTTACAGTTTAGTCAATCTATCTTGCATCAAAGGTGAGATAGAACTTCCTGAGCTACCAACCAGTACATTAGAGAACCAATGTCCTTCGAAAGGCTGGCATCGCATTGTAGAAGACCCACAGATTCATTTCAGAGCTAAACTGTGATAGGTTGTCAGGCTCTACATGAACACAGAGGGGAGAACTGGAGAAGCAAGCAGGAGGAACTTCTACAAGAAAATATTGCTTTCAATGTCTATTCCAAAGGCAGAATTATGGGTGCTTTCACTTACAGTTGCTAAGGCTCACCTCTGATTTGAAACTTTGCAAGATAAGGGTCACTAGAAACTAGAAAAAGTTGAGCTTGCTGCTAACCAATTTAATGTGGACTCTCTCAGCCAAGCTTACTGAATTCTTTCCAAGCCCCAGAGGCAAAAAGGTACTGTTGTATTTAACTATTCAGTGAGTTTTACTTTGGGCCTCGCTGGTGCTTCATGGTCATGCATTCAGCATCATCTAGTTTAAACATACTGAATGATCAATTTCAACTTGTTATTGTCATTGAGGTTTGAAAATTTAATAAGCAATTACCTGAACACATTCCTTTATGTTTTTAATTCCTACTGAGCTGTTGTTCCATTTTCAAGCCTGAAGCAATCATGCCCTCCAGAATGTATAATTGAATGAGTCCATAACGCAGCCCTTTTTCCTGGCTGCATTTTCTTAGTGGGATTTATGCAGCTAAAGGGATCTCTGTCTTCAAAGAAGGGAACTAAGAATGAGTAAGAGTCTCTGGGTCTGACACAGACACCTGACAACACTCATCTTTTCACCGAGAAGGAACTCAGCTGGTGGATGCATTCCCTTACCAGGAGAGCAAGTGCTTTCTTCCCGGCTAAACTGCTGGTGCATTATTCTCCCTCTATTTTCAATAAGTTTCAGAAATCCATTTGTCATCTGTCTGTCTGTCTTCCTACCTTGCTATGAACCTTTCCTGCTGCTGTTGACCCTAACATATCCAGTGGCTGTTTATCATTCACTTATGAAATACTGTGGCAAGTAATTCTGAAAATTAAATAAAAGCCTTATTTAATCTAATAAATGTTTTTCCTTTTGCTTTATGTTTAAACATGGGTCATCAGACTCTTCCATCTGAGGCCGAGTGTCAACATTTAGCTTTGCAGCCGTGCAATGCTCATCACAGCCACTCAGCCCTGCTGCCCCAGTGCAAGGACAGCCGGAGAGCGCACAGGGAGTGGCTGCGCTCCAACAACACTGTGTCTGATGAAACATATGGCGGCCCAGATTCAGCACACTCTCTGCAGTTTGCTAAGCACTGGCCTGTAATATTTAGCAGGATGAAGATCTTGCTCTGTGTGGTGTTTTGGTTTGGTTGTTTGGTCAATTCATTGAGCTTTGAGAGTTGTTTTTTCATTATTTTGCAAAAAAAAAAAAAAAAACATGCACTCCTTTCTAGGCTCATTTAACGGCTTTTTTCTATCTGTTCCATAAATATTAATATCTTAAGTCACTTTTTCCTTGATTTGTTTTCTTTGATGGGATATGTTTTTGTACTGGGCCCATGACTTCTCTGGCCATTGAAAAAATAACTTCTCTCAAATTTTACTTACATTTTTCATTTTTTATTAAATCCCAGAGCATGCCTAACTACCTACATAGCATACCATATGTGGTTTGCCTAGCATGGCTTACCTAGCATAGCTTACCTAGTGGAGCTTACCTACTGTCGCTAGCAGAACCATCTCTAACTCTATGTAAGATAATAATCCTCTTTACAGCTCAGGTACACACTTCTTAAAGGCACATCAACCTAGATGGGTCCCAGGCAGGACTTGTTTTCTTTCCCTCCAGTGCCACACCTATCATAACTCTCAAGTGACTTCCTAAAGTGTTCTGTTTATTTCCTTTTCTTACAGTAGTGGTTCAACTTGAGCTGGTTCCATCCTCCACATGGCTTCCATTTTATCAGCTGCTCACCTTCTCCACTATCCTCGCTCATGTTTTTTGTCCCTTTCCTGAAGTGTTCTGAGAATATTGTTCCTTGAGCTCCAGCCTTTTCTCTTTGGCCAAAGTGCATCACTGCACTATCAGCTTTTACTGGAAACTGTCACCTTTTGGCTCAGAATCAGCAAGCATTTTCTCTTCCTACAAAAAGATCACCAGAAAATAAAAAACCTTTCTACTTAGCTACTCCACCATTTTCCCCATTGCCTCATGCGCCCAAACCCCACACTGAAAATGCAGTGGATAACACGCTTCTTTTCCCATTCAGCTCAAGAGCTTCTCGCTAGGGGTGTACATGAGATTCCAACTTCTCCATATTCCATACAGTGGAAAAAAGAAAATAGAAAAGTGTGCCAGATGCTGAGCTCATCAACACAAAAAGGACAAAAGCTCACAATTCTTCACTTCAGCTGGACAATCGAGTTATAATCATAACACAGAGAGAGATGATCTCAGAAGCATCCCAGGTTAGTGATGTAAACATGAACTACAAAATCACATTGTCTGAGTCAATCTCATGGCCTCCCTTAGCTGTGTGCTAAACTTTGGCAAGTTACTTAGATTCATGGTCTATTCCAGCTGTTAGAACAAGGGACCTTAGACTGAGTAATGAAAAGCAACAACTGTTTACTGGTCACAGTCGGGAGCCTGAGCAAGTCAAGACAGGTACTAGTAGATGCCACGTCTGCTGAGGGCTTTACACTTTGCGCTACAGGTGGCACCTCCTACCTGTGTGTTTATGTGACAGCAAAAGAAAGAGGTGCCCTTTCTGAGTGATAAAGACCTTTCAGAGGGACAGAGTCCTTGCAACCCATCGCCTGCCAAGGCCCACAGTTTCTGGTCCCACCACTCTGGTGACTACATTCCAACACAGCTCATCTGCTGTGGATATCTAGTCAGCAAATTGGAGGGATCAAGCAGCGTATGACAGACCTATCACAAAGATTAAATGAAGAGATAATTCATAAATTATTTAGAAGAGTTCCTGGCATAGGTCAGATGATAAAATATATAAATAAGGATATACAGTCAAGTGTCCAAGATATCACAAGATTGTATGTACTTTACTGAACAATTAAGTCTATGATATGAAAACAAATGAGGAAGCAAATAATTATATGAACAAAAATGACAGAAACTAAAAAGAAAATAGAAAAGAGACATAGCCAAGGAATGTGAAAAATGAATGGACAATAACAGAACCAATTTTTCTAACCCAGCCTGTCTCCCACTGAAACGCATATTCTATGCTAATGTAGTCTAAGAATTGCACTTATATTAAAGACTAAAATCAGTGTCTTAGCAGAGAATGATTATATGTAAGAGGTTCACCAAAATTTCTTCAGTTATTACCTCACTTTCCGACTTAGGTAATTACAGAGTTCATCAACACCAGTGTTTAGGCCCTTATGTCAATTCTATTTGCCATGAAGCTACTTGTCAGTGTAGAGAGAACTGCCATAATCCCCCAGGGAGACTTTTATCCAGGGTCTCTGGTTGTCGGCCCAGGTTCCTCTCTGTTATGGGACAAGTTACTTTATGTTTGGAGAGTTGCAGTGGAGGCTGGGCACTTTCCTCACAGCACACATGGAAGAATTGAGAAACTGGTAAAAACAGTTTAAGAATTATATGCACAAATGGTTGTTGGGCTCCAAATGCCAAGTGCCCGCTAAGGTCTACCTTCAGCTCAATAACTTCACAAAACTTTCTTATCATTCAAACTTGATAATCTGTTATTGAAAATTCACAGCATTCCTTGTCTATACCACTGAGCCCATTCTTCCAAACAGCTGGATCATACGGTAGATAATCCATATATAATTCTAATTATATATTAATAATATGACATGGTGTAGTATATGATATAATAATCATTAACATGATGTATGTGTGAGGACTTCCCACCATGGCCAAGACTGAATAAAGCACATGCTGAGACTAATGCGTATTGATAATAAAAAGATGCATTGAGCACAGAAAGAACTGAACCCAATACCAACCCTAAAGTAACAGAAGACAAGTATTAAAAAGGCATCCTCTTAAGAATATGGCTCAGAGAAAGAATAGTGATGTAGAAAAGAGAATAAACCCAAAGTGCAGAGGTAGGCAGGGCTTCTGCAGCAGGAAATCTTCACCACATGTTTTCCATCTATTTCCTTGGCATCTTTCAAGTCAGACTTAAACACTATAATTTCACATTCAAATTTTAGCTAAGCACACTGTCTTCCCTCTAATACTTCTTTATAGAACCAGATCTTATACTATTCACATTACAATTTTGGTAAGGATTTTTAAAATTTCCCTTCCTTTCATGCACTCTAATTTGAAATAAAATAGAAACGAAATGCCTTACACATGCATACAAATATGTCTTTAGAATAAATGAAAGGAAATGAAGATTTATTTGGTTTAATTATGGATTCAGTTGGTATACATGTGCCCAAATGGCCACACATCGCTTTCAGCACCTATCAGTCATGGTGCTCTGTAGTCCTCGAGAATGTCAATAGAACATAAATAGAGAGAGACTTTTCAAAAGTTCGGGTCCTTCTGAGTATTGAAATGTAAAGAAGTGAGCTATGTTATCTATTTTCAAAATATTCACTAAATATATTCATAATCAAAATGAAGTTAGCTAAACTCTTGTCTGGCTTTTCAGTTGCTTGAGTCTATAAATCGACCTTGATGAAGCCAAACAGGCTTCATTTTCTGCACTTATTTTTGTAAGCAGCACTAGTGCAAATGATTTTCAGGCTAAAGCAGTTGAGTTTTGAGCTTGACCAGGAGAAGCTAGGCAGGAATGGACGGGAGGCGTTGGTCGGAAATGAAAGTCGTGCAAGACATTACTTGTGCATACAGAGTCCTCTACCTGTCCTTTACAATTATGACTTCACTGAACTATGCAAATACAAGTGGAATCCTGAGAAGGAAATTTCTTATGGCCCAAGTATAGGTGGTAATTATTTGGAGCACATTTCTCTTGCTTTCATTCTTTCTCTGTCAAATGTACTAAAAATCCCTAAGAAAAATAAAACATCACATTTCACATACTCTAAAAGTTAGAGTCTAAGTCCCCAGAAAAGCTTTCAGTATCAATTCTCCTATTATGATATTTTTGTTTATTTTTAAATATGAAAGTATTTATTAATTTAAAGGGCAAAATATCACATTTGTTGGCTGAACTAAATAAATGAGATAGCGCTGCTAATCGTTTAAGTTCTCCTGACTCTTACAGTCATCCTGACACTGTGGAGGGTGATCAGTTCAATGAACAGGTCTTATTACTTCGAGGTTCATAAAAGATTTTATGTGCAGAGTCAGACACAAAAGTAAGAGCCGTCACTGGATGGGGGGGTGGTTGTGGGCAGAAGGAAAACTGTTTATCTAACAGATCACAGTGCTATAAAAGCCTCTGTGTTTTGGCAGCTTCTCCTCTGAAGCCAGAAAGAGACATAGCCCAAGTCAGACTCAAAGGCTGGGAGGTATCCACAGCGCTGTCTGTGATGTCCTGACATTCTGGAGCTGCCTCTTCTAACCACAGGAAAGATGTCACTGAAAATTAGAACCTGCTCTGAACATTACCTCTGTTTCTTCACACTCTGAGCAACACTGGGCCAACAAGCTGAGGTCCACCCACCATTCATCCCACCTTAGTCTGTCTCATTACTCCATATCCTATAGCTAGTCCTTTTCCTCCAACACAAAGCTCCAAAAAGACTGAAGACACATTTTTAACTGCTTATTAAGTGGTATTTATTTTTCTATGTGTCCAGTAGGAAAGATTCTAATTTGGCCCCGAAGGCTTTTTTGTGTCAAGCTGCAGGAAGCAGCAGCCGCAGCCCCAGCTCTGTGAGGTGCTTCACTGAAGCGAGGGTCAAGGACAGATTTGTAACCCAAAGGGGGGCACCCTGCATAGGGGTCACATCTATTCGACGGAGGGGAGAGCTTGGCCCAAAGGAAACCTAGAAGGACCGAGGGTGCCTGGATAACAAAGGTCACGGCTGGGCCATGTAGCTGTTCTATAAAGAGGCCATCCACCCCTCACCCCCCCAGAGGCCACAGTTAGGAGGAGAAGGTCGAGACAGCATTCCCTGACTTATGCTTCCCATTATGAGGATAAATGACTCAGAACTTCTGAGTAAAGCTAAAGAGCAAACTCCCGTCCTGACTCCTAAAACACACACTGGATGTTTCCTAGGTATTCAGAATTACACACTTAATTCCGTATACGTGCCAGACACAGTCTGGGCGCTCCTCCCTGTACCCATGATGACTTGAGGTGGAGCCAATTATGCACATAGACAGCATTCACTGAGAAGAGGTAAAGATCCATTGATGCCTAAGAAAACATCTTTTATGTCAACTAGAGAGACAGACAGACACAGGTATAAGCATGCAAGGAAGAAGGAAGGGAGAGTAGGAGGGAAGGAGGAAGGAAGGCAGGAAGGCAGGCAGGAAGAAAAACCTTTAAGTCTCTGCCTTGTGAGGACCAACAGAGCAAGTTTCAAGATCTGGGTGCAGAGAGAACATCCTATAGTCAGAGCAAAGAAATTCCAAGTGAACAATCACAAAAGCACCTTCAGAAATAAAAGTGTAATTTGCGGGAAGGAGAAAATGCCAAGAACAGCCTCAAGGCTGCTGCTTCTTAAGAACCTTTAATTTTTGCCTGAGTTTTAAGCTACTTGAGCCTGACAAGATATACACAGGGCACGGCTTCATTGGCAAACTAAATGCTATCAGTGTGTGTTCTGTGTCCTTGCCTGAATAGAGGCAGCAGGTGGGTGCGGCTGTCCCTGCGGTCACGGCACATTATCCCATCCACACAGGCTTCGCTCATACTCAGCAGGCTAAAGTCTGGGACATAACAGTCAATGTCAAGTTAAAAGTTTGTCATAAAACTTGTGTTGTCCTATTGTCTACTTAACATTTAATGCCTTAAGATCTCAGTGCGTCAGTTGTACCTGGTGTGACTCACACAAATGTTTGCTCTGATCTCTTAAAGCAAATAGAATTTGTGACAGGGTGAAATTGTGCTAATCTGTGCTTCTTCTCAGTAATCTTTCAGGCAGGTACTTGATCACCACATTGATCTCTCTCTGAAAACAAAGCACTTCCTGATAAGTCACCCTTTTAACAAATAACCACAGAGGATACCCTCATTCAGAATAGAACCCAGACAAATACCTCACTTAGTGTGCACATATTTGTACTCCAGACTATTACCTTAATAGTATCTCCCAGATGAATGCTAAGATTCTCTCTTAAAATGTATCTATTCACTGCATTTTGTTTTGTAAGATTCTGAGCTGAGCTGTGAACAGCTTCCTAAAAATGTCAGCCTTGTCGTCTTCCTGTGCAGCCCACACTGCCATGGTCAGCTGACCATCAAACGGCCACTGGCAGCTCATGCCAAATTCTCTCCATTTGCAGAGGAAGTTGCAACTTAAAGGGAGTGTCGAGAAGAAATGGTGCAGAGTCTCCATGAACATTATTTTCTCATACACGTAACAAAGACTTCCGGGATATTGTCATGTTGTCAGAGCCCATAACTGGAATGAAGATGAGAGACACAGCACTAGAGAGGAGTGGAGAGCTTGGACCAAGGGAGGCAGAAGGACTGAGGATAACGAAGGCTGATTCTGTTCAGTGTTCAAAAACATCATCCAACAACCAACAACCCAGAGTGAAGTCAGCACTCCCACAGAGGTCACGGTAAAAAGTTTGAAGTTGAATCCTTGGAGTGACACAGGGCCGCAACATGGTGACACCGTCCAAAGTCTTGAGTTCTGACTCACAGCAGCAGGAGCCTCCTTACTTAATCCTTACTCCTGCAAGATGACCCCCATTTCACAAGTGTAGGGCCCACCACCTTGACTCAGACCCACAAAAACATCTAGCACTACTCTGACTTACTCAGATCTGTGTGTAATAGGAATTAGAGCAACTCATTCAATACAATTTCCATAGTTTCATCTACACGAATGGGGAAAGTACAGCCAACTCATGATAAAACTTTGAATTTGGTTCTATCTATTTCAGGATATATGAAAATCACTGCAGCCTAAGTTTGGAAGCCTTAATGATAATGTGACCCCGAGTACGTGATGTCCCAGTGTGGTCCAGCCAACTGAAAGGCATCAACCCCGTGTGTACACTCAACCTCACCCATGGCCTCTTAATATGACAATCCTGTTGGTTGGCCCCTTCATGCTCCTGGCCCATTTTATATTCTTTTTTCTTTGCCCAATTTACTTTCTTCTCCAGAAATTAAGCCAACTCCTTTCTGTCTCAAAATGGAAGCAAATCTTTAAGATCATAGTAAATTGGGTCAATGAATAAATTCTGGCACCACAAATTTTAGAATTTTTCATGTCTAAATCTCTATAATTTGTGAAAGATAAAGAGCCTAGATCAGTTAATAATATCATTTTGCTGAGAATAAACATCTACATTTATGAAAGGTCTTGTTTCTGCCAACATCCATACAATAATGTATTAAAAGTTATCCAGAAGAAATTTAACAAACCCAGGCTTATGTATCCACACAAATAAACCCAGATGCAGAGCTAAATGGTGAGTTCAGGGCCAACCTGAACTACAAAGCAAAATCTTCTCTCAAAAAAAAGGAAAAAAACCCTCATCTCTCATTGTTCTTAAGCATATACAACCAATATGTTTTTCTATCTGGTCTCTCAGCTATAAGGAAATTAGAACAAAAAAACTAGATGGGGGTTAAAGGGCTAGGTAAAAAAAAAAAAAAAAAATATATATATATATATATATATATATAATAGAGGAAAAAAGTAACTAACTCTGCCTTAGTAAATAGAGGAAACTCTGCACAGCACACACAGAATTATAAGAACTCCATATCTTTCAGAAATATTGCCAGTGGTTAACAATGTTGCGATCTCCTTTTGACCAGGCTGGTACTATTGAGCTGGAAGCCAACACTGCATCTGCACTTGTCCCAACCACGTTACCTTTTGAATCAATGGTATCTACTGCTTCTAGGGGCAGCAACACTCAATGAGGTTCAGAAAACTTATTGTTTGGCATAAAGTTTCAAAATAGAAAGTTTTTAGGTCAATATGAGGTTGGGACAAGCATATTTTATTTCACTGGAGTTAGGTTTTATTGAAAAAGAAAATTGTTCTCCTAGGAATACAGAGACTATATTTTTGAAAACTAGTGTTATGCCATGAAAGGTGGATGTCACAGAGTTTTCCTGTGTTATCTAATAGGAATAAGAGCAAGAGAAATGTGGGTCAGGGATGGCGCTCTAATAGAGAAATGGAAGAGACTTTCTGGTATTAGGGGACATTGGGAAGGAAAAGAAGAGTTTGGTATGGCAAGGTCTGATTCCTAGTTCTCTTGGATTTGAGGGCTGAACATTCTACACTCAGCAGATTGACACATGTTCATTTGCTCATCAGACACAGGAGCTCATGGCACTGTCCAGTCCCCTCAGCATGGCTATAATCCAGCGGTGCTAGCAATGGTGCCTCAAGAGGAAGGAAATGCTTAGGTGAATTGTAAATACCCCACAGAGTCCATCAGAACCTAGAGCTGCACTTTAAGCCACACATCCTTTTATCTTCTTGTCCTGTAATACTTTAATTTTTCCATTCTCTTAATACTTTCTTGTGGAAGCAGAGTTTTAATAGATGACTTGGGGAGCAATCCTTGGCTAGAGATCTATTTCTGAAAAACATAATCAGCTGTGTCAAAAGTTTATCTCAGTGGTTTTGGTGCCTGCCTCGCAAGCACAAGGTCCAGAGTTCAACTTGCAGTACTAAGAAAAAAAAAAAAAAAGAAGATCAAAAACATAATCAAATACAAGTACTACATGAAGGCATCCTTTGAGTGGGTTCTCTGAATAGGATTATAGATTTTAGACACATTTGGGACTGATATGAATGAAAATCTTATCACAGTGGTATATGAAATATGGACAAGTCCTGTAGACTCTTTTGTCCAGGTAGCTGTGGTTAATCAGGAAGATGAACAATGGGAACACCAGCTTTGATAAATATCTTTTGTTTTGAGAGGTGTAAGGAAACTAGCTCTGTTAAGGTTTTGAAATTAAGTGTTTCTACTAAGTGACACTGATGCATCAAAAATAGTGACAGACTAAAGTTACCCACTTTCTAACTTGTAGCAATATGTAAAAATTAAAAAACCTACAAGGAAAAACTTGGAAAATCTTAGGACCTCCAGGCTAAGGAGAATTCAAACTACCACCAGGCACTGAGCTAAATGACAGAGTTTCAGAACTTCAGGGAACAAGGAGATCACAGGGGTTAAATACTTCCTCCAACCTTAGCTCCTGAGTAATAACTGAGCCTGCGAATTGGAATACAAGTAAGTGGAAGACACGCACATCTGCCTAATGCTGCAGATTTTCAGGCCCCTGAGGTCTGTTACGGCACAGAGCCATCCTCTCTTCCCTGTTCTAAAGGCTACTCAGGTGATTCAACCAAGACAGAAACTCTGAAAGAAAATATTTTCTCTTCCAGATCTCCTCTCAACTGTAGGGTCAAAGAAACCCAACCAGAAAAAAAGCTATCTGGTTAAAGGAAGATAGAATTATAGAATGAGTAACCTTCAGGACCTAGCATATCATCATACACTAGGAAAGTCTGACCCAGAGGGAATAGCGAAGGTATCAGATAGCAGAGGAAGAGAAGTTAGAAAATAGAGATGGACAGAGGAAGCTTTGTTCATATGAGGACAAAATCCTCTCACTTAGGATTCATTTTCATAGAAAAGATTACCAAAGGTTGCTCTGATCCGCTGCTCCACTACCTTTTTGTCTTCCTCATTTAGAAAATAGTCCACACTACCTGCTGTGAAAATGCTAGAAGAGACTACTGATATGGCACAGGGTGGAAGCTCAGAGAGGGGGCAGCTAGAATGTACCACATGTGTAACCCCCCTAAATTCTACCCACTGACTATGTTCAGGAATTCAGGCTTATGAAGGTAAAACACAAGACATTGTAGAATGGGTCTCCCATAGACTTGAGAAGCCCCGAGTAGTGATATTCTAAAGTAATAGTAATAGGTACCTTTTGCAAGTAGGCTTCTTGGTAAAAATAGGTGTGAATGATTCAGATGGCAGATTTTAACTATCAGAAGCAAAGTAGATGTAATTATCTGAGTGGACACGATAGTTAAAATGGTGTTCAAAAGCTGCAGGTCTTGGGATTTATTTCCATGGCTAACAGAAAAGGGTAGCTGAGAAGAATGTCATGCAGCTAAAAAGAGGAGGAGGAAATGAAAGTGCAAGAGAAGGAGAGGGTAAAAAGAAGGAAGGAAAAGAGGGAGGGAAAGAGTGAGAATATGAGTGAATTAGGAATTCTTTTTTCTGATACCAGGGATTGAACACAGGACCTCGCACTTGCAAATCAGGAAGTTGAGCCACTGAGCTACATCCCGGGCCCAAGAATGTTGATATCAATCACCACAATCAAACTTTATGATCATTTGCTTAGTTTTCATAACTAAGCATTTCATAATTTGTTAGTTTTCTAACAATTCTTGTAGGGAATTATTTTTCTACATCTTGTCTACAGTTTATACTTGTTATCTATGGGAATGTCACTTAATAGGAGTTTAGCTGATCATACAGAAACACATAGTAGTGAATCTCACTCACTGCAAGTTTAACTGTGAACCAGTCACAAATGCATAGTACACCAGAATGAATTCCCCAAGGGGTTGTCTGGTTTTCCCCAGGGGGCTACGAAGTTGAAAAATAAACTTGTAGCTGAGGGTAATTTTAAAAGAAGGATCAGAGGAGGGAGATTATAAGACTCCATTCTGGCTAAAAAATAACTATGGCAGGAAAATTAAGTTGCTCCAAGATCTCTAGTAATTTTCCACAGAAACTGTGGCCAACTACATAATTTTAAATGTTCTGCAAAAGACTCTTCTGCCAAAGGCTGCATCCTGATCTTCTGCAGAGAGCACCCTTTCAGTTGTGGAGAGCTTGAGAAGCACCAAGGCATTCATGATCAGCCACCCTGTCCCAACCCCTGCTCATGGCCAATGACCAACTGGTGAAGGAGGGAGGAAGCCTGGCACCCTGGCTGTGAACCCGTGGATCCTGCTGCCAAGCCCTTTGGACTCTTGCTTGGCTTTTCTTTCACATGAGCCTCAGTTCCCCTCCTGCTACCTCAGTTTCCCATCACGCTATTTCTTCAAACATTCATACCCTTGTCTTCAGGTCTATTTGATGGAGCCCTACAGAGTCCCTTTGCAGCACCACAGCACAAACCCAGCACAGGGACAATGGAGCGTGAAGGCTGAGGAAGCCTAATGCAGCCTCGTATAATTTGCTTCTGTCGCTTGACTAGCGCAACACGCCAGACAGTGCCCGGATGTCAAGGCGGGACTAGCCACAACTCGCGGGACATAGCAATCAGTGGAGGCCAGGAACCTGCCAGACTAGCAGACCCATCAAAAGTCTGATGGATGACTAGACGAGATAGTTGGTGAGCTGGCCACTCACTCCAGAAGCGTCCTGCCTTCAAAACATCTAGTTGGGGAAATCTGAAAAGGGAAAACTAACAGGAATTCTCCTAAAAGAGACCTTTGCTTTGGACTTTGTAGTGTTTCAGATAATAACATGTGTATTATGTAGCCTGGCCGCCCATATACACCCACACCTCTCAGGACCCTTTCAAACAGAACGTTATTATCTGCAAGACTGTGAATACACACCTTAGCTTCTCAGAGAAATACTTTGCTAACCTATCACATCTATGAGTTGTGACATCCAAACCAAAATTTGAGCAAGTTTTTTGTGTACCAGAATTAGTGACAGAGATTTTTTGAAAGAAAAGAGAACATCAACATCTGGAACCTACCACACCCCAAGCCTGAGATGTAGTGGATGGACCACAGTCAGGGACATATTGGCACCTGTCTTTTTACTGTTCTCTCGGCATGACTTCACACACAACAAGCTTTGAAAACTCCTGGTCCTCCTCATGATTTTGCTCAGTTCTGAAGTATGATCTTACATTTCTATTCCCCTTTCCTTGGACCAGAGAATTCTAATTTGTCCTGTCCATTAGTCCCATTGTCCTGACTGCATTCTTTGCTGAATTGGAGTCCGCAGCTCCTCAGAGCATCCTCCTTTTCAGCATCCATGCTAAGCTTCTCTCACCCTTCAGCTGGGTCATATTAACAAGTCAGGTACTTCGATCTCTGTGGTGTCCTACCCTGAAGACATCTGACTTCTTCCCTTAGTCTCAGGAGCAAAAATCACTTCTCCCATTGTGAAATTGAGCAGCCTGAGACATAGAACTTTTAGTTCCCCTCAGCGAATGATTGTTTTTCCAGAGAACCTTTCAAATGAAATGGATTACACTGCAAAGGCAACACTGTGACCTACAGCCTTGCATGAATGATTTCTGAACATACCATTTTTCTGCCTTCTTTTCACTAGAGATGGAAAAACCTTCTGTTTCAAATAATGTTAAAAGTCCAATATTACATGAAATTTGAAATTTCCCCAGAGTTCCAGATAGTTATACTCCTTCAAAGATAATTTGGGGTCAAGTCAGGTTCTTTAGATTTTTATCCTTGATGATCCTATCCTCACCTTGTGCTTCATGGGGTGATGATAGGGACAAGTCATGGAGGCATATTGCTGGCCCATTTGCTATAAACAGAGCTCAAGGAATTTTTGCAGCACTGCTACCCATAAGCAGGCCCCTTGATTAGTGGGTGTGTATAACTTACTTTTGTATTTAACATTTTAAACTTAATATGATTCCAAGTCAAAAGTTTAGCCTTTGGATCCAGTTTGTTAATTCATGTTTCCCTGTATCAAAATGATGGATAGCTTCTTTTAAAAGAGCACTTTTTTCTAAAGTAGCGTGATTGGTGACATATTACACAGAAATGGTAAAGGGATGGCATCTTGTATTGCTGTCAAGATCTACATGTAGAACTACAATTCCAATTTTTCCTCTTTTTCTGAAGCACTTGATAATATTAGCACTGATAGGTCCTGAACACAACAGTCTATATTTAGGACTTAAACTAAGCAAGGAAAGGGATATATCTCTACAATAAAAGCTACAGTAGTCTGAAAAGGAAGATGAAGAGAACAAGAGAAGATGTGAAAACATTCCCTGTCCCTGGATAGGCAAACCAATACTGTCAAAATGGTCACAATTCCAAAATTGATACACAGATTCCTCATGAGTGCTACTGAGTGACTGGCTCTGACTGTACCTCCTGAAGATGCACAAGGCAGAAAACCGCAGGACACGGCAATAGACCTGCAGTATCACATGGAACTGAGTCCCCTGGGAAAGCTGGGCAGGATCTAGGTCAACACAATTCCAAAGAGGCTGCCCATGAGCTGGGCTGCAGAAGAAACAGCTTTGGCTGAGAAAAAGTATGGAGCAGTAAAGATGAGAAGATGGCAGGTAGTTCTGAAAAAAATACAAATGAAGCTTCAATATTTCATACCACTAAATGCCTGTGTTTTTGTAAGTTATGGGATAGAAATGTTGTGCTAGAAATAACACACACATGGAATGAAAGGTTGACATACTATATCCCTTTGATATCAGGATATATGCACAACAAAATTAAAGTCACTGACCTTCAGCCTAAGATGAACAAGCCCTCCTGCTGGGTTCTGGGACATGTCATTTCCTGGTCTCATCTGTTCTGAACATTCTATCTGAAGCGCTACTGAAGTCAACTTTGACAAAGATTTTCAGTACCCAATTAAATTAACTGAAAAATAATGAACTTTATGAAAACCAAAATGTATTTCTAAGCACCAAGGTCCCTTAAAATGAGCTTGATCTTCACCATGTCCATATTTGAATGCAAAATTTTGCTCTTTGTCTTTTGCCAATATCAATGTAAATTTTACTTGTGTTTAAGAGAGAGCCTGTGCTAATTTCATCAAAGTAAGTGGTGAGGACTGTATAGAAAACCTTATCACCTGATTAATTACAGATTTGTCAATATCATTAACGTGTGTTTTGCTGACTGCAGATGTCTAGCCACTTTTCAGTTGGCCTTTCTCGGTCTGTTTCTCTTTTTATTAGTCTAGTGCCCTTGACTAATGCTTCCTGCTTGTATCAAAGCATTAGTCTGGCTAAGGTTCAAGCTCTTAAAAACCAACTATAGACAAGGGCTTACTTTAAAAAGACAGAAATTTCACTTTTATTAAATATAGTTAAAGACCTTCACTCTGCTAGTCAAAATTTGGCATCTTGTGATGTTAATAAAAGATCAGTTCTTGAAAGAACTGTATAACCTGTCAAAAACACATCAAATGCCTCTCTAGTGGGTGATGAAAGAAACTTTTCTTAAGCAGATGACCTAACCAGGCTGAGGTTCCAGATTCTAGACACTAAAAAAATTTTCATTAAAAGGCATATTTAAACAAAATTGTTATGAAATGACTGCTGAATTCCTTGTTATAGGAAATTAGACTGAAAAAATTAGGAATTTTAAATTTATAAATACATATATATATATATATATATATATATATATATATATATATATACTACAGCAAATATATATGCATATTACAGCAAATCCCAAATCAACAATAAGAAAGAATATTCTGGAAGCAACTTTATTATCTACTAACTTATTAATACAATCAGTACAGTGAACAAGCTGTAGAACCAGTTGATTTCTTGGCGTTTTCTATTTACTTACTGTAAAAATACCGTTGGTATTTCTGATTTTTTAATCTATTCATAAAACATGTTACTAACCCCATCTGTATGAGCAGAGCACTTCCAACATCAGTGCACACAAGATTTAGTTTAGAACTGTGAGAAGTACAACTGTGTACCTCAACTTTGTCCTCTTAGAACCTATAACTTATTGCTATTTACTTTCAAAGAAATATTTATTTTAGAGAAAGCCATCAAACTAAATGTAATGCCTTCAGTTGGTCAGATCATTAATTCACAGTTTGAAACATTTCATTTTCCTGACAATTGCTCAAACTTAGTAGAGATTAAGACAGGGGTGTATTAAGGACAGGTGCTTCCTCTCTGGAAACTACAACAGGACACCCTGACTGACAGCACTGAGCACACCTGTGACCCATTAAATTCTGCCATGAAGGGAGTGAGCTGCAAACACAGCATCTCCAAATGCAAGGTTGGAAGATGTACTCATAGTCAGCTCTCTCTTAAAACCCAAGACACTACTGTCTTTGAAATTCAAAGGTCAGAAAAGCTAAGCTACTTGCAGATGCTCATAACTAGTGACAGGGAAAGCACTCAGCCCCAGTTATTATTGATTGAGGTACAGGAGTTATTCAATTAGAGCAAAGTGACTTCTGGTGTCTTAATTCGGCCCACACCATATAGAAGGGGAATTCTGCTTCTCACTTGTCCAGTCAGGATAATCCACTGAGCTGAATTTGTCTAGTGTCAACATAAATTATCTTTCCTTAAACCAACATGTTGTTATTCAAAAAGTTTCAGTGCAGTTCTGAAGACAATTAAAACTTGGAGAAATAAAAAAAATGGCTAAATACTATATATTTTGGGACATATGTTTTATTATATCGTTTCTTTTTATCCAACTTTCCTATTAGTTCACTCTTATCATGTAGAATTATGATCACCAGACTGTCTTCTCATTTTTTATATTAAGTAGTCTTCAGCTTAAACTGATTTTATTTTATTTTTATGAATTATCAGGACTGACTTCTGATTAGCCATAATTAGCCTTTTGAAAATTTCCATGTCACTCTAGATTTTACTTTATTTAAAGTTAAACAGAGAGAAAAAAATGAAAAAAGAATCAAGTGATGTCTCTCCTACAGAAGAACAAAAGTTTTCACAGCATATTTTTCCCTCAAAACTGAAATGAAGTAAAATGTTGCATTCCATGATAGCTGTCATTATAGTGTTTAAGAATTCTTCATTCCGAAGAAAATCACCAATACAACAGGAAGAACTTTATTGAATTAAGTAATATAACAGTGCATAAATTATAAAATTATGAATGTGGCCATGGTTTAGATAGATCAACAAATGATAGTATTTCTAATTTCCCAAATTATCCAATTAAAATATTTCCATAAAGAATTTACTCAGACAAACACTTATCAAAACTATGCTCTTTATCCCTTTCTTAGAGACTAATCATTTATGAATACCAAAGAAGATAGGGGTACTGCTTTATAAAAACCTGCTAAAACATACAGAATCTAAAATTTCTTAGGTTTGCATGGCCATGAAATTCTTTTAATGATAATTTATAAAACAATTTTCTAAGCATCACTGCTTTGATTATGCTGGCATAGGTCTACAAATAGATCCAAACATGAATAGTATGGGGAAAAAGTTGAGAAAAAAGCTAGTGTGGTATGATAGGAAGAAAAGATAATATATAAATGGAAAGGAGCCATACTCACTAGTAAAATTTAATCAACAGAAAAATAGACCTGAGAATATAACAAGTCAATTGAAAAGAAAATGTAAATGGCAATTAATTTGGGTATAACTTTAAAATTTCACTGGTAATCAAACAAATGCATTTAAATAGTACTAAAATACTGATTTTTTTTTTATTTTTAGGAGTAGTAAACATTGAAAAGCATTTAATATTCCTCACTAAAGATAGGGGACAAGAGGAAATGAGTGTCCCACCTTCTCTAAGTGTGGGTCCAAGTTTCTTTAAAGCTAATTCTACATTATCTGTCAAAAGGTCAAGTATAGTTACCACTTGCCCCAGAAATTCCACCCTTAAAATATACTTCTAAGAAAATATATAACTAACACTAAGGCATATTGATTAAGACATTCAATTTTGTATGGCAAGGAATTTTTTCTATTTGCATGTTTGCCACAAATAGTTATTACATGCAGAGTCTCTTCCCCTAGTTATGTCGGACTAACTAGACTGCCTCTTCCCCAAGACAACCATAAAACCTACAAAATCATTCCCTTTCTTCTCTGGAAGATCGTCACGTCTGCCCCACAAATGGGAAAGGAATTCTACGTGGAGTACAAATACGATCTGCGGGGTTCCTCCTGTTGTTCCTCCCGTGTGCGTGACTATCCATCATGTGTGCATGACTATCCATTCCTCATCAAAACAAAGCCTAAAAAGAGGCCTGTGTCTCTGGGCATTTGGGTCTTTATTTTTGACATCTCCTAGTGTGTACAACTTGGTTCATACCAAATGGTGTGCTTTTTTCTCTTGTTAATCTGCCTTTTGTTATATGGGAGCCAGTCCTAACACTTAGGATGGAAGAGCAAAAATAATACAAATTTCTGCCTTTACTGTGGGAAAAGTCCTTGACTCATGTCATCAGTATTCTAGTGAAAACAGAAAAAAATGAGCAAATGTGGAAGACAAATTATCAGGGGAGATAGTGATCTACAAGTAACCAAGTCACTGCTGTCATACTGGGTAGGCAATCTCCCTGTGAAACTGTCATTGAATCTAAGTTCTGAATGAAAAGAAGAGTAATTTAGACATAAAGGTCATGTATAAGGAATTTGGACTCATCCTAAAAATAACAGAAGTTCAATGTAGAGATCTTTCTAAAATGTAATTTTTGACTTAAGAATGTAACTACAAAGTAAGGAAACAAATTTTATGTATATGGGGGGGCGGTAGGGTGGGTAGGGCTATGGGAAAAAATGAGAATTAAGTTGTGTCTTATACTGGTACAAATCCCCATTATGGAGTGCAATCATGATGCATATATGTAATGTACCAATAAAGATTTAAAAAAAAGGAATGTAACTACAGTACTAAGAATACATTTGAGGAAGTAGCAGTAGAATTGGAGAAAGCTACACGAAGCCTCCAGAGTGACTGGGTGAGTTATGAGTTATCTAATCATGGATTAGAGTTTTATCACCTAATATTGGTAGAGGGCAAAGGGAAAGAGGAAGAGGAATCAGGGAGAGAGAAATAGAGAATTAATTTTATATAATAAAATGGTTTTTAGCAATCATTGAAAAGAAAGCTATATACAAATTGTATAAAAGAGAACAGACAGAAATAATTCTAAGTTTGGTGTCAAATTAGTGGTTGGGAATAGAAAGCTACTAGAAGGACTGGGGATTTAGCTCAGTGGTTCCAGCACCTGTCTTGCAAGTGCAAGGATCCGGGTTCGATCCCCGATCACCACATACAATACTCGGTGTGGAGACTCACATCCAGCAGCAATCAGTACCACATACCACAGTGCTGGGCGTGGTCACACCTGTAATCCCAGCACTCGGGAGGGAGGCAGAGGCAGGAGGATTGCTGTGCTGTGAGTTGGAGGTTGAGCTCAGGGCCAGCCTCAACTACAAAGCAAGACCCTATCTCAAAAAAAAAAAAAAAAAAAAAAAAAAAAATATATATATATATATATATATATATATATATATTTTATATATATATATATATATTAGAAGAGACAAAATCAAATTGGGTTTGGTTCCAACTACAGAATTAATGAAAATTTAAAAAGAGTAAGTCTAGAAATAGTTATGGGAAAAGCAGTATCAGATTGCAACTGGATGGGGGCTGAAGCACTTCTAATCTTTGGCATCTGAAATATTACAACCTGTCATGATAATTATTACATCTCTATATAATAGGCCACAATCAACATTTACTACAGTAACCTAAAATTCAGATATAAGGCTTATATAGTAATTTCCATGGACTT